>PVIC010038122.1:0-10746 GCA_004025085.1 Thryonomys swinderianus | reverse complement strand
GCGCAGCTCCTCCGCAGCCGGGTCCGCCCGCCGCCCGCCCTCGTCCTCTCCGGGCGGACCCGCCTCCTCCCGCGCACCGCGGCGCCGGGGACCGCGGGCCGCCTCCCCGCCGGCATCCCGGGGGCACTGGCAGCGCGCGGCCCGAGGGGCGCGGGGCGGCCGGGACCTGCCACCGAGCCGGCGCGGGGCAACCCGCAGCCGCCGGAGCCGCGCCCGCGCCCGCGCCTGCGGAGGAGCCGGGCAAACTTCGGCCGCCTCGGGCTCCGCGCCCCCGACCCGGGCTCCGCGAACAGGGCGCAGCACCCCACGGTCTCTCCCTGCCCTGCCCGGGGCCCGAGCCGCGGGCCGAGGGCCGGGCGCCATGCGGGGCTCTGGGCCCCGGGCTGCGGGACGCCGGCGCCCCCCGGCCCTGCACCCCGCGTGCTCCCCGCCGCCCCGCGGGCCCCGGCTCTGGACATGCCTGCTGCTGTGCGCCGCGCTGCGGACGCCCCTGGCCAGCCCTAGCAGCGAAGGTAGGTGGGGTGCGGGGCGCGGGGCGCGGGGCGCGGGGCGCGGGTGCGGGACCAGCCTCCGCGGCATTGTTCGCCCCACCGCCGGGCGCCGGGGCCAGGAAGTTGGGACCCGCGCGGGGGACGCGGGCGCTGGGGGAAGCGACCTTTGGGGCTCGGGGCGGCGGGCGCGGGGCTCCCAGGACCCCGCCGGCTGCGGCCCGGGACGCTGGCTCTGCGGGCGGAGCGGGGACCCGGCGTCGGGCTGGGCGCGGCGTGCGCGTTCGTTCCCCGCGGCAGCGGAGGCCCCGAGCGGACGCCCTCGCTCGCGGTCACCCGGAGCCGGCGCGGGCAGAGCGGCTCGGCCGGGGGTTCCCGGCGCCCCGGCCCCGGCCCCGGCCCCGGCCCCCGGCTCCCCTCCCCTGGCGGCACCTGTGTTCGCCGGCTTCCCGGAGCCCCGGCGCCGCGGCGGGTCGCGCTCCTCTCGGGGCCACCGGGAAGGTCACCCCGGCCCAGGAGGGGCGGAGGCGGCCCGGGGACCCCTCCGGCCCGGCGGGGGCGGCGGGGAGGGCAGACGGACAGACGGACAGACCAGACGCCCCGCGCCGGAGCCTCGCGCGCCCGGGTCCTCGGCTGAGTCCTGGACGCTTCGCGCACCGCCCCGACGCTTACTCCGTGACCCAGCCGGAGACGCCGTCTGTCTGTCCGCCTCTGTCCCTGCACACACCCGCCGTGCGGCCGCAGCCCGGAGGCGCGAGTTCTCCCTCCCGGACGAAGTTGGGAAAGTGTTTCCCGGAGTGGCGGCCCCTTCTCGGGTGGAGCCCAAAGCCGCGGAGCCGGTGCGGGTCCCCGTTAACCGTCTCCCCGCGCCGAGAGGGGCCCTCGGTAGATTTGGTCGCAGAGTCGTCCGTCTTGGCTTGTTGCTGCTTTAATCTCCAGTCTCGTCTCCGTGACGGGGGAGGGGCGCTGAAGGGGGGGCTGGAGCTCAGGTTGGGGCGCAGATCGGGGCGAACCCCGAGGGCAGCTGAGGCCCAGAGAACGGGGCGGGCAGGAGCTGAGGGAGGAGACGAGGAGGGTGGAGACAGCGCTCGGGGCTCTCGGGGCTCCGTCCGTGCGCTGCGGTCTTACGCCGCTCCAGGGCTGCGCCCCGAAAGTTGGGCGCCTGAGATGGGAGTTGCAGGGCTGCAACAGACGAGCGCCCTTTGCCGCCTGGTGCCCCAAGACGCCCTTTGCTGCCTGGGTAAGAGCAAGCCTGGTATTCGGGGCATATTTTGTGGCAAAACCTTTCCACATAGTATGAAATAAAATGTCACCGCTGTCGCTGCCCGTATCCAGCTCCTGCAAGCCCTGCCCAGGCGGCCCATGTCTCTGCGTGGCGTAGTCCCAGACTTTTATTTCGCTTCTGTGAAATTTCCATTCTTCTCTCTGGGTTCTCCATTCTAGGGCTATTTCAGAGCGGCAGAATATATTAAAACACTCATCACGACAGTCTGTTTATTTCTGTTTATTTAGCAATTCAGAATAGAATTTTTCATGTTTACGGGAGAATTTCGGAGGCTCTAGAGTCCGAAGACTTTGATGTGTCGTAAATTCACTAATCAATTGCTCTTATATAATTTGCTTTCGGCGACCTACAGGGTGCTCAGTGATTTCCCAGCTCTTGTGTTTCACACCTTCAGTGTGTGTGTGTGTGTGACACACCCGCTCTGGTGACGTGCAGGAAAGTAAAGGGGAAATAAATATGAGTTTATGTTACTAACTGACGTGCCAATCATTATTATAATTTAACTGAATAAAATGCAGAACTGAACAGAAGCCAAGCCTTTATTTGGAATCTTGGATTGATGAGCATTTATTCATTTAGAATTTTACAGGCTATTAGACAAGAATGGAATGTACTATTTATCCTATAAACGATCGAGATCAATCTATTTCTACTTCTTATATAGGCATAAACTACATATGGACCACCTAGGGATGAAACTGTTAGTTTACAGTATAACATCAAAACTTTTTCTTATAAAATAATGCGGAAGCATATTTAGCAGGAGGCTGGCAGAACAGTACTAGCAAGTATGTTCAACAACTGACATTTTTAATGAATTTCATAAAGGGGCCCGGTCCACTATTTCGAATGTTTGGATTTGGCCCTGAACTTATTCAGTAACTGGCACTTTTTGCTGTCTGGAGATATATTTGTAAACAAGCATTATTTGACAAGTGCTTTTCTCAGCAGGGATTCTTGGCCAATTACTGCTCAACAGCTCTGCGCTGAAAATGATTCACCGCAGTGAATCAGGCTTAATTCATGGACGCTCCAGTCAGGAACGTCCCAGTGAAGGGCTTCTGACAGTTGTCAGCAGTCAGGATTTGAAAAGTCCAGTGTCTTGTCTCTAAATGTGTTGTTATACTAAAAAAAAAAAAAAAAGGAAGAGCTCTTCGAAAAGACGTGGGAGGGAGGCGAACTGCTTGAAAGACAATCATGAAATGGTAAATGTCTTCATTGGAAAGAGTCAGGGGGGTAGAGTTTGTTTTAGGGTTTTTCTGGGTGTATAATAGGACCAGGCCCATAAAACCGATTGGAGGACATAATAGATTTGTAAAACTAAATGGCTTCATTTTGTGGCCTTGTCCTCCTGTTGTAATTCATTTCCTTTTAGATAAACCACAGGACGTCACAGAAAAAGGACAGTAAAATCATTCCCTCCCCAGGACTCGGCTGAACAAGAAAAGAGGGCCATTGCCCCTATTTGAATCATGGATTGCTGGAACCGGAAGGGAAACTGAAGGGCTGTGGGTTTTGGCTTAATAAACCATGAAGAGGAGGGAGGGGGCTTGGGCCTGGGCGTTTGAAGCTCCTTTTCCAGTGTCAGGGTGACTGACAGGAGGACTTCATTCCTTCCTGTTGATAGGTGGATGAACCCTCCCGGCCTCACCGTGGACAATTCTCGATTGGAAATTTCCCATTTGCCACTTGTAAAAGTTACTAGTTTTTAAGAAAACGTAATCTGAAGGTGGATTATGGTGGATTACATGAGAAAAGGGTTCACTTCTCTACACATGGAATGCATTACTATTTTTTGTACTGTTGCTACGTACTGCAAAATGTGAACATTTAGGGTGTGTGGTGTTCTAATGAAAAGCAAAATGAAATGATCCCGCTGTTTAGACACAAACATCCCCTAACTCTCAGGTTTTTATTCATTGCTGCCAGTGTGGAGAAAATGACTATGCTTTATTTATTCCCATTTCACCTCTGCAGTTTGACTCCTGCTTGAGTCTCTTGTTTGGAGTGCTTTCTCATGAATTTGGCTGAATGGCTAATTAATTTTTCTTTCATTTGAAGGAAACTTTTCGGCCTTTGATAAAAATAGACTTTAAGGTGCCTGGCTATATTAACTAACTATAGCTATTTTCCCTTTTACCAGTCAAATTTGATGTTTCTCTAAAAGTGAAAACTACACTGTATATATCTTGAAGGCATATCTACTGTAAAAATATTGACAACTTTTGCCTTATCTCTTCAATTTAAAATTGGAAGATATATTCTACTTCATGTGTGAATAGTTTGAATACAAGTAAGTCGAGGCATTTTATTTGAAAATTGTTAGGGCATTTTGACAATCAACATAGGTTCACAATGACTTTCCGAAAGCCCCAGAATTAACTGAAGTTAGAATACCAGGCTACTTACTAGGCACCAGTGTGGACTGCAGGACTTGTCTTTTCATACCAAGTGAACTGTGATCACAAAGCAATGAAAGCCAAAGATTTCATTGGCTACCTTGAAATTCAGAGGGAATCTTTCTGGATAGGTGTCTAGTGGTCACATCTCAGTGGGCCACGATGCCCGCTCCCAATGCTCTCTGGGTAAAGACTTATTTCTTTGTTTTATCAAAACTTACTTCCACAAAAAGATAGATTTCTTTAAAGGAGTTAGAGAGGAACTCGTGTGCATGTACACACCTGATGTACTTAAAAATGTGTCGTATTCTGTCCCTTTCTAATGCAGCTAAATACAGAATGGATGTTTCTGTGGGATATAAAAAGGTAGATAAAAAGGAGTGGTAGAACCTTTGTAAACACAGGTTAAATGGGTCATAATTTTAGAACGTGTTTAATTATACCTTTCTTTAAACATTTTAAACAAGAAAGTATTTAATGAGCTGCATTAGATATAGGAAATTAATAATGTGGATAGGTATTTGGATTTATGAGTAACAATTTTTAAAACACTTTGAAGCTTTAAAATCATAGGGAGAAATTTTAAAGAATTAAGTAGGTTCAGGGTATAGTTAGGCACTGCAAAAATCTTGTCTGAATTGTTGCTTTCATTCACAATATTTATTTCAAAATATAATTGGTCTATTTTTCAGTGTTTTATTTTAAAGCTCTAAACTATTTAAAGCATAAGTACTTAGAGTCTCCCTTGATTTTATGTTTACTTTTCTTATTGTAGTTTCAGATTTTCCAAACATTTGCTTAATTAGTGTCAGTGATATAAATTCAAGAATTCTGAACAAAGAAAAAATGGATTTCAGGGCTGGGGTTGTGTCTCTTGCTTACCGTGCCTGAGGCTCTGGGTTTGAGTTTTCTTCCCAGGACTGGCAAAAAATAAATTTAAAAAATACAGAAAAATGAATTTCAGTGCAAAAATTTTACATACAGATTCTGAAGAACAGCTCACCTTTGATAATCCATTTATTAAAGGATACAAGGTGCTAGGATAATGAAAACCATTTTACAAAAAGAAGTCAAAGCACTGATAATATAGCTACCTGCAAGTGTGAGATTCCTGCATGCCACTGAACTTACAAATGAGGGTTCCTGGGTATTAGTACTGGATTGGAATTTGCGTCTGTAACACCATGGATTTCACACAGAAAGAATTTGTTATTTTTATTACAAAAATAGGTATGACTATATTTGGAACTCATTACTAATGGAAAATATAAAAATAAATGGTATAAAGCAATTCTGACTAATGAATTTCATGAGAAATAGATTTTTAAGAGACAAATTCTTTCACTATCATCTAAAAGATTCTTATCTCAAATAAGTAAAGAAGAAAAAGTGTTGTGATCTGCATAAGAATTTGAATTATTTCTGACAAAACATTGAATAATTTATAGCATTGCTTTTTTTTAATTAAAAGTTCAAAATTGTGACCTAACATTTCTAATGAGAACTCCAGGTGTTAAGAAATCATAACATAAAACCATAATTTAGTAGATACCCTACTTGGTGTTAAATGATGCCTTTTATTAACTTCCATTTATTGCTCTTTAATTTGGGGGCAATTTAAGGAAACTATAAGGAGTCAAATCCACTGTTTGAAAATTGCCCAAAAATTTTGTACGAGATTGTGTATAAATTTTGCCTTTGGAGTACCAATTAGTTGTATTCCATTTAATGAAAACCTAGGAGGTTCTGTTCATAATTAAACTTTGCTGTAACTCTTCTATCCCTGTAGGGCCCACACCTTAAGTCTCCTATCAGCTGATGAGTTATTTTATTAATATCATTTAAGTTATTTCTTAAACAATGGGAGACGTGGCACTTTGGTTGAATGAAAGCAGTATGTGGGTCATGCTTTCTTAGTCTCCCAGTGACTCAGTGCTCTGACTTTAATTACTGTGCTTTTATTAAGCACAGTGTCAGAGTGTGCCTGAGGGTGGGTGACAGTCAGTGCCCTGGGCTATGTTTTGGGGTGTTTGGAAGCATTGTGGGGAGCGTGGATGAGAGGAGAGGGGAGATGGCGCTGTGCCATCACCACAAATCTAGTATTAATACAAGTGTGTGGCTTTTACTTTTCTCTAAAGAGAACACACTCTCTCTCCCATTTGACTCTTTTCTAACTTTAGATTTGCTTTACTGTTACCACAGACTGACTTCTCCAAAAAGGAAACGAGAAGAAACTAAACTTTAGTTCATATTGTTAATTTTTTTCTTTGACTTGTTGGTAAGATGCGCTCTTGCTGAATCATGCCCAGCACTTGTGGTATCAGACACCCGCAGTTTAAATAATTAGGATTAAAGTGGCTGTGATAATGCTAATTATGTTTTAGTTGCTGGACTACTGCCCAGCCTATCTTCTCTATCCATCTAGTTTGTCTTCCTTTCTAAATAAACTGGGCCAACAACTCTAAGTAAATATTCTGGTTAAATTAAAAAAAAAATCAAAGAGCCAAAACTCAAGGGTTGAAATATTTTGCATATGCTTTGGGAGAAAATGTTCCTACTTGGAAACATATTTCAGGCTAAGTATTGGAAGATTTAGAGAAAATACCGTCTGTTCTCCTACTCAAAAATTGGTGGTGTCTTTTTTTCTCCTAAGATTCACTCTCCCTTTCATGTGTAGTATGTCTTTTGCTTACTCCTTTTCCCCCCAAGGCAGCAGCAGGTAGGGTGGGGTTCCCCGGTCCTGCCTACCTCTCTCCTCCAGGAGACAGAGTGGGGTGAGACAGTGTCCAGGCTGTGGGGTACGCCTGGCTGCACTGGAGGACACCGGAGACGGAGCGCTCTGAGGGTCGCCGTCTGGTTACTCTTGGCTGGATCAGCATCCAGATACACTCTGATATCATTCATGGAGTTCCTTAAGAAAAGAAATACAAAACTTGCATATTTTTGCCAATGTAAGGAAAAACAGGGCTCTCGTGAACCCTTTCCTAACGGGAGTGGCCGGTGACATCGAGGGTCCTGTAGCCTAATGGGAACATCAGAATCCGGGTGCCCCCGCTGAGGCGGTGGCAGGCGCGTGGGCGAACCCGCAGCCCCGGCCCAGTGTGTGGGCTTGACCTGGCCCCTCACGTTGCCCATAGTAGCGATGGACACGGGAACGCACGCTGTGAGTTTCTGTGGAAAAAGTGACGTGCGTGGGCTGTTCAAATGCCCAGAGCCATACAGCAGCATGACGGCTGTGAGTGGCCCGCGCCCCTGGCCTGCGAGTCCGCGTCCCCATCGCCGCCCGACCCAAGCGGGAACCGGTGTCCTGTGGACGCGCGCGGCCAGCGAGGCACCTGCGCAGGCGGTGTCCGCGGAGAGGGCAGGGACGGCCTCTCTTTCCACCGTGTTCCCTCAGTGTTTCGCGTGTCGTGTTGTGATGTAATAGAAGGTCACTGGCAGGAGGACCGCGTGGCATCACGTGGGCGTTTATGGCGTTTTCCCCAGGAAGGCGAGCAGGGGCTTCGCATTGTCCCAGAAGCCTACCGCGGCGAGCTGTCTTCCAGTATTTGGGGTGTTGAGCCTTAGTCTGTGATGGCGCTGGTGCGTCACATGCACACACATGCGCATCTTGCTGGTTCATCTCACGGTTCCATGTACACCTGTGTGTGGACACAGAGAACAGAGAGAGCGGTGGCGCTCACCGAACAGGCCCCAGCCTGCAGCTTCTCATCTGAACTGGGTGCCCGCGTCCTGGGCAGCCGGTGGGCGCAGCTTGGATGCACTACTGCCCCTGTGCCACCGCTGCTCGCCAGACACCAGCTCGTTTCCTCTCGCCCGGAGGCTCGGCGTGGGCACCAGGGCTGGTGTTGTCCTCGGGGTCTGACCCACCCGGAAGCACTGGCGCGGGGGGTGGCGGCCTGCGGGGTCACGCGGTGTCGTGGTCACGGTGGCCTGGAGCTCAGCGCGGCTTGCGGTTCCTTCCCGGCTCCTCTCCCCACTGTGTCCCCCGAACGTGCCGGAGGAGGCCCGGCCCCTGCTCACCGCGGCCGCCTTTGCTTCCCTCCTTGGGGGTCCTCCTGCCCTGCTGCTCAGGTGGACAGCACTCGGCCCTGCCCAGAGCCGCCCTAGCATAAGAGGTTTCTTCACTCATATTTCCTTTGCTTGTTTGTTTTTGAGACAGGGTCTCGCTTTGCAGTTCAGGCTGGCCCTGAGCTCACTGTGTAGCCCAGGCAAGCCCTGAATTCAGCAATCCTCCTGCCTCTGCCTCCCGAGTCTGGGATGACAGGCTTGAGCAACCATGCCCTGGCATTGTGCTTTGTGGTCCCGGGGATGGAACTTGGGACCTTGCGCTTGCCAGGCAGGTGCTGGAACCACTGAGCTAAATCCCTGGCCCCTCACATTTCCTTTTAATTCATGGAGTCTTTGCCATTTTGATTTTTGTTACTTTAGTGTAGAAGCAGTTTAGTCATCTAGATTAAATTTTAAAAATCTCATTAAACTCTCCTCTGAACACTGCAATATATTGCTTTTCCCAACTCCTTGCTTTCATAAGACCAGAGCAGAGTTTTGAAAATCAAATTTTGCCTTAAATTTCGACAAATTATATTTTTTAAGGCAGCATTATTGTCATAAGAAGACAGGGGACAGGTTCTGTGTAAAACATACTCAACTCTTCTCTCTACCCGAAGTCAACCCTTGAATGTTGTCCTGCCTTCTAGATACAGGGTTATATTAAATATTTTATAGTCACTTCTGCACATAAAAGTACTTTACTCCATAGGATTCTCATAAAAAACCTTATAGGATAGCGAAATTTGTTATGATGAGCTGAGGAGCTGAATCAACAAAATGCGATCTCTTAAAAATCAGAACTTGAGTAAAAAAATCTCAGTCTTAACAACTGGAGAACAGGTATAGTGGCATGCCAGGACCCGACAGGGGAGGGAAGCGGGCTGGGCGGCCTGGCTGCCGCACTTTGAAGCTGCTGAGCCTTGGGCAAGCTAGAAAAACTCTCCTTGCCTATGTTTTCTTATCCATAAAATGGGAATGTTGTTATAATATGGCTTATGATTGTAAAGACTGAGTTCATGTCATTAAAGTGCTTGATAGGAGTTCAAATATATAGCTAGCAATATTTAAATGTTAAGTATTGCATGTGCAAAAAAAAAAATGAGTGTGGGTTGGTCCCCTGACATTTAGCAAGTTCTAATTTTCTGCATTAGTCAGTGAGCACTGTCTAATATTTACTGTAAATGGAAATGCCAGAAGAAAAGCACTTGACTTCCGTTCAATAGCTCAAGCACCCTCCTTTATTCCTGGGTAAAGCCCTTCAAGGGCTCTCCGGTGCCCTCAGGACAAAATCCAAACTCCTCAGCCTGAGAACAGTGTGCTCAGCTACTTGCTCTGGTGCCCGGGCCCGTGGGGAGTTCTGGGAGCTCAGAGGGAAAGTTCACCTTCTTCCTTTACCTGCGTGACGTGATGTTTAAGCTACTTCCAGACTGACTTCCACAAATTCACGTTCCCAGTTTTGTTCCGGATAAAGCCTATTGCCATGAGAAGGATTTGTGTTTTTATCCATTTGTGTTTCGGATCTTTGGTTGCAGGAGAAATATCCCTATAAAAAGTAGCTTAATCCCAAGGAACAGTTTTCTTTTTAACTAACGATTTATCAGCCACAGAGGTGGTATGATGTGCCGAGCAGAGCAAGATGATCGTGGTAAAAGTGTGCGCTGGTATGTGTGTGTCGTCCTGCATCGGGCTGGACAAACACTGTGCTGGCCGTGGACTCGCCGAGAGGCAGCTGCGGGACTAGTGCCCACAGGTGTGTTATAGTCTGTGAATTGGTTATTTGGTGACTTCGAGCGATTTTAGAGTCACTGCATTAAGTGCTGTCGTCTCACCTTCCTACTGGATGACGCGGTGGAGCACATGTGACGCTTTTCTTAGGCCAGTGACGAACGAGTTCAGGATCTTTGGCTCTTTTTTTTTTTTTTTTTTTTTTGAGACAGGGTCTCGCTTTGTAGTTCAGGCTGGCCCTGAGCTCACTATGGAGCCCAGGCAAGCCTCGAACTCAGCAATGCTCCTGTCTCTGCCTCCCGAGTGCTGGGATTACAGGTGTGAGCCACCACGCCCGGCACTGTGGTTTGTGGTATTGATTGCTGGTGGGCGTGAGTCTCCACGCCCAGCATTGTATGTGGTTTCCGGGGATTGAACTCAGGACCTTGCGCTTGCGAGGCAGGTGCTGGAGCCACTGAGCTAACCCTTCAGCCCCAGGATCTTTGACTCTTAAAGGACTTTTAAACTGAGCCATTGGCAACTACAACTTGTATTATTTACCAAATCATACCAACTTAACACTAAGGAATTTGCCATCAATACCTTCTCTTCGGTCTGCAGAAGGATCAATGAGGAGAAAGGATGACTGGGGTTAGTAAGCTCTAGAAAACAGGTATTTTGTGGTCAGTACGTCTTTATAATTTACTCAACTACTGCTCCGGACCCCTTGCAGTTTCTTAATGTCAGTTCTCAAGATTCATATAACCTGAGCCTTGTTTCCAGCATAAAATACAGTTTCTTAGCTTAGCATGACTTG
>PVIC010038121.1:0-17741 GCA_004025085.1 Thryonomys swinderianus | reverse complement strand
TTTTTGGAGACAGGGTCTTGCTTTGTAGTTCAGGCTGGCCCTGAGCTCACTATGGTGCCCAGGCAAGCCGCCACGAACTCAGCAATCCTCCTGTCTCTGCCTCCCGAGTGCTGGGATTACAGGCGTGAGCCACCACGCCCAGCATTATATGTGGTAACCGGGGATCAAACTCAGGTCCTTACGCTTGCGAGGCAGGCGCTAGAACCACTGAGCTAACCCTCCGGCCTTAAATTGAGAATTTTTAAAAATTCATATGTTACATGTAGAAATTTTATTATAAGCATAAATATTTAATTTCATAATAATAGTAAAGTGTATTTTTTCCATTTCACTGTATAACTGCTTTTCATTATGTCCACACCTTTTACTACTTTGGCTTTTTGAAATACGGTTTTGTGTACAGTTCAAGATGGCCTGGACCTCTATGTAGTCTATTGTGCTCTTCATCACCTGGAATTTGTCCTGCCTCAGCCTCCTCAGTGCTGAGATTACAGGCATGTGCCACCACACCTCACACATTTTACTAATTTTTAAGGTGACCTTTAAAAAGTTTATTCAGGATAAATTTTAAAGTTGCACTAGTGTAATTACAGCTGTGTAAAGAATTATTAGGTCTATTAAGTTTTTACCTCTTCTTTTACTAAGTTAGAGAAGTTTCCTAGGAACTAGAGCCTCCAAAGGAATTTCATTTGTTCAAATTACTATTCTCTTTCTCTGAAATTTTCTGCACTGATATATCTTCCTTGTGCGGTACTTTTCTTCACAATGGCAATTGAAAAACTGTAATAAACAGACTATAAGGGATTCAATATTATATATATTATTTTCTGAAGATAATTATTTAGAATAAACCTTTTATTACAGATGCACTATATTATGAAATATACTATTATTTCCTCAGTGAAATTAACTTTGAAAGAAATGCCCAAACTATTCCTCCTGATGAATGTATCATTAGGTATCACAAACATGCACTAAAATATATAAGCAAATTCTGTTACTTTTTTTTTTTTTTTTGAGACAGGGTCTCGCTTTGTAGTTCACGCTGGCCCTGAGCTCACTATGGAGCCCAGGCAAGCCTGGAACTCAGCAGTCCTCTTGTCTCTGCCTCCCGAGTGCTGGGATTACAGGCGTGAGCCACCACACCCGGCACTGTGGTACGTGGTATTGATGGCTGGTGGGCGTGAGTCACCATGCCCAGCATTGTATGTGGTTTCCGGGGATTGAACTCAGAACCTTGCACTTGCGAGGCAGACGCCGGAACCACTGAGCTAAATCTCTGGCCCAGGAAAGGTTTATTTTAGTTCACATTTTGTGAAGGTTTCAGTTCACAGTTGGTGGGCTCCAAAGCCAGTTGGCATGGCAGAGGACATTGCAAAGGACAAACAGTTCATGGTAGGCAGAAGGCAGGAGACAGCAAAGCATGGAAGCAAGTGGTGAGTGCAGCCCTCTTTCTGTTCCTCATCATCTGTACAGCTGAGAGCAAGTAGCTCACATACACAGGTGTGGGGCAGCTGCAATCCCGACATCTGGTCATGAGTCACCCCAGCCTTACATCCTTGATCCCAGCCAGCATCACATACTCCAGCTCCAGACACCTCTAAAAAGCCCCAGCTGTGACTGTTTGAGGTTTTGGAGAGACATGTATGTACAAGCCATAACGTTGATGTTTAATTCCTAAGTATTTCAGATAATATTTATTTACTATTGAAATAAATAAATATAAAGAATTCCGTAAATCACTTTCTGTGTATTCATGACTTTCTTTGTACCTTCAGATTTCACATGTGCCCAAGATGAGGAGCGTGAAACTGAATTAATGTCTGGTGACTCTGAAGAGAAACCAGAAAGAGAAAAGAAACACAGCAACTTCACTTTGTGCAGTGTGTGTAACATTCAGCTGAATTCAGCCGCTCAAGCAGAAATCCATTACAATGGCAAATCACATCAAAAGCGATTGAAACAACTTAGCAATGGCATGCTTAAGAATGACAATGGTAAGCGCTTCTAAAAATATATTCTCAATTTTACATCGTCAACTTAAGTTGTTTATATACCTGCAGATGTGGGAATAAAAGAATAGTACCAGTGTAAAAAAAAATATCAGCAAAGTATAGTATGTTAAAAACCCATCATCTCTCCTCAGGAAAGAAGGACATATATCTTTTACTTTGTAAAAACATATTGTTTGCTTTGTTTTATGTAAGATTGTGACCATAAGGAAGTATTCTATGATTTGAAAAAATTAAATTCAGATTTGTTGATGTTTGCCTTTAAGATAATTGGATATATACCTGGATATCTTTTGTTAGTATATATAACATGGCGAGTTCTGGCTTTTCTGTTCTGGTTCTGGCTTTTTGGGGGAATGGATTAGGTTAGTAAGATTGCAGTTCATTTGAGGTATTATATATCTTTTCAAGTATGTGTTTAATTCTGTGAAGTATGATCTATTAATACAAGTTGCTTACAATAGTAAAAATGAATAGCTTGTTTAATCACTGTTTAAAAGTAGGTGTTCAATTTGTAAGAAAAAGTTTTAAAAATAGTATAAAAAGCTTTTGGAACCAGATGGAAGGTTATGAAGAGAGACAGGGAGGGGTGGAGAAAGGGTGGTTATGTGCGGTGGGGGCTTTAGAAAGCTCAGGCACGTCAATGAGATGGACAGTGTTGTATTCTGGTCAGACGTCTCCTACTTCATAAGTACATTACATTTTATCTAAATTTTGCTGACTTCTAGGAAGCAGGCCGCAGCTTAGTCTGCTCTCATCAGAGCTGAAAGAGGAAGTGGGGCCCTGAGTCTGCGCAGTGGGTGTCATTACACAGAACAAAAGAAGTGCGTAGGCAGCAACAGCGGAGTGAGGAGCCTCACTCTGCGTTACCGTTTGGAGCTGGAAGTATGTCTATTTTTGTGGGGTGGAAACGTGTGGATTCGCAAATCGTTAGAAAACTTGGGTTCAATTTACAAGTGAAAGGTGATGGACTGTTCATAGGTGGAAAGGTGATGGCCCATTTTTGATCTTGCAAGTATAATGAAAGGCCCGTTTTACAGATCTGTTGTTTAAGATGGATATTCCAAAATATTTTACCTAAAACCATTCTTTGAACCCATGGACTCTGTTGCTTTATCCCAGGGCAGGCTCCTAGGTTAGTTTATGGACTTACGGCATCTTAAAGGGATTTGTGTGTGTGTTTGAGTCTGGAAGAAAAAAGAAGACAACAAACAAGCCTAGGCAGTGACATGGAGTACAGATGTGGGAACCTTGCAGAACTTTGTGTCCTGAGTGTGCAATATTTTCTAAAGTACAAGTATAAAATTAAGATTACCTGTGTCTTCTTTCTGCCTTCCTTTATTTTTTCTAACTTATTCTGATATTTGGCATGAGGATACTTAGTATAATTTTTAATTTGTATCAAGGCCATCAAACAATGAGAAGAGAAACTCAATACATTTTTTTCCTAAATTGAAAGTGCTTCTATCTTGCTCTGAGTATATGTGAGAGTGTCTGTGTGTGTGCATGTGTGCGTGTGTGTGTTGTGTGTTTATGAATGAATTGAGCTAGATTATTCTACTTGAAAGAATTTCAAAATTCTCTTTCAAATAATATGGCAGTTAATCAGGGAAATACATTTGTCAAAGATATGTAAGAAACAAAAATTTTCATCAGAAAGTGATTGACAGCTATTAAGTTCTATGGGCATAATATGAACAAATGTCTTTAAAATACATGTTTCACAGTCTGTACTTTGAACTTGCTAAGAAAAAATAACATTGCCTATTATTAACTTCTAGGAGAGATCATCTTAATTTCAATTTTAACATTATGTCATTCAATTTCAATTATAGGAACTATTATTTACTTTGTGTCAATCAAGACGGTGTGAGCTTTGTCATTTTATTTCACCTATTATGACTGTCATCTCTTTTGGAGAAGTAATAAATATTGTTGAATGAAACTAAAAGAAAAGATATTGCTGGTTCAGAAACTCACATGGGTTAAGTTCTAGGCAAAATTTGCAATGGTCAATGATTTTCAAACCATAATAATAAGAATGAATTTCCTTCTCTTGGATATTTTAAAATAATTATATCGGTGGTGTTATTATGGTCTAGGATTGAACGAAGGGCTTCCTGTATGTTTTTCTATTGAATTTCATTTTTCCTCACCACCAACCAGAGAAATATTGTCATCATCTTCCTTTTACACACGTGAAAATTGAGGATAACAATGATTCAGTAATGTATTGAAGACCGCACAACTATAAAATGTTCAAATTAGCATTCAGAACCTTCCATTGTTCATTAAAATGCTGCCTTTTTTTCTACAGTCTACTCTATCCAAAAATGAATATTCTAAAGAAGTCCTGCCTTATTTGTAAAAAGAGAAAGATTATTATAGGAGAACGTAAAAATTATGATTCTATTATATTCCCCTAAAAGCTTTAACTAATATAGTGCTCAATAAAGTATTTATTGTTACCCAGAAGCCCGGACCACATGCAGTGAGGTACCTCACCTCTTCGGTCCTTGGTTCCTTTCATTCTTTTTGCTTTTTTTTTGGAGACAGGGTCTCGCTTTGTAGTTCAGGCTGGCCCTGAGCTCACTATGGTGCCCAGGCAAGCCGCCGCGAACTCAGCAATCCTCCTGTCTCTGCCTCCCGAGTGCTGGGATTACAGGCGTGAGCCACCACGCCCAGCATTATATGTGGTTACCGGGGATTGAACTCAAGTCCTTGCGCTTGCAAGGCAGGCACCAGAACCACTGAGCTAACCCTCCGGCCCCCAGTTCCTTTCATTCTTAATGAAAGAATCAAAGCAAGATAGATCATTCAGAAGAATAGGTGGAACTTATTGTAATGTAGAAATGTTACTGTGGGACAGATTTCCAGATTCTTGTGTGTGATGAGCAAAAAATCAGACTTGGCACATAATGGTAAGGAAAAGCAAGTAAGTCGAATGAAGTTGAAGTGTGAAAGTGCAGTGTGCTTAGAACAAGCAGGCTTTCCCTAACAAGAAGGGACGATGGCAGGACCACTGAATATGTTGGGCTTTAGAACTTGCAATGTTGCCAGAGGCTGATGGTGCCTATCATTGGGTCTTCCAGTGTGACTGACAGGTGCTGAGTTATATCAGTTGTATCTACTACACAGGTCCTTTCACTTTGCTATAATTGGATATATGAGATGCTGCCCGTACATATGAACCTGTAACACGTTCCGAGTGAATAAAGGTTATTATAGGTCATGCCAGCAGATCCTTCACATGCATCCTGACATTTTGAGAATTTCCAGGGGTTTTTGTTGTTCTCTGCTTCTAGGTAGTGGGCCTTAGGACAGAGATCAGGCAGGTTAGCCCTGTGGTATTGCCTAGGTTCAAGCGAGTGGAGGGAAACAATTCTACAGCCCTTCACTGTACTATTACACTGTCTATTTTATACAGTTATGCCTTTAAGCAAGAAAATGGGCAGTATCGTGAGACATCTGCACCGAGTAAGTTTGGGTGCCAGTTCATGTGCTCAGAAGTAACTCGTGAGGTACATGGAATGATGATAATTATGATGTTTCTTAACATTTTTTCATACGGGTGTCTTTGGAATGTTGATGCACCAAAAATATTTTCCTTGCTCATTTTAGATGTTCAGTGTCCCTCCAGGGGCCTTAATCAAGTAAGAATCTAAATCTTTCAACCCAAGGAGGGAGGGTTGATTAAAGAATGCTTCTTTTTCTCATATCCCTGAATATAGGCCAAAGAACCCAGTAACACCATGTGCCTTGTTGTGGAAATAAATTTTAGGAATAATGGAGGTTAGGAGTAGGAAAAATTTATTGAGAAGATAGCTAAGGGCCCAAGTTTTCAGAGGAAGCTTACAAAACAAAAAGCATGTGGGTACAACATGGGTTAAAGCTGTGAACAACCAGTAAGATTACAAGTACCACTGCTTAGGCAGTAGAGATCCAGTGGGGGAGAGGTCACATAACAAGTGTGCATGGAAAGAACAATAACTTCTTCTCGGAAATGGTGGGCCTGGAGGTCTTAATCAGCCCACCAGGATGCATGATGTCTATCGACTTTATTTGGCCTGGTGCTTTCACTTCTCTTGCCTGTTGGGAAAGTATCCAGGCCTGTTCACTTTGTCTTTATCTTGAGCCCTGGTCTCAAGAATTGTGTCTCTGGCTATGGTTGGAATGTGTAAATTACTGAAACTCTGCTGCCCATCATAAGATAGCAGCGGTTATAAGTTGAGAAAGAGAAAAGAAACCAAAACACACCAAAATAAATAAGTGCTCCAAACCAATAAAATAAAAGGTGTGGACATTTTTTTCTATCTCTGAATTTCTTTTTTTGTTTGTTCGTTTGTATGTTTAATGGTTTTGGTACCAGGGATCACATCGGAACAGGAAAAGGGCTCCAGCCTCCTGGGGCTGATATCTGCTTATTCTGTCACATCATCTGGAGAGGAGCATGTGTTGGTTATGTGCTCAGCAGCAGAAAGTGTGGAGATTTGACTATTTTTAAAAGAAAAAAGAATCTATCCTTCAACGTTCCAATTTCACTGAAGTTATACAATCAACATTTTATGCCAAAGTGGTACACTTGTTACAATTGATAAGCCACCAATTCATCATTATTTTTCCGAGGCCATAGTTTCCCTTAGAGCTGACTCTTGGTTTAGAAAATAGTTTAGTTATGAGAATGGTACCTAATTAGTAGAAAGGCCTGGGTGACTAGTCATATTGATAAAAATTAGAGTCCACAGTCAACTAAGACTTTGGACAGAGAATGAACTTCCTCAGGCAGCATTGAATGCAGCCGCCCCCCCCCCCACACACACACACACTGAAGGAAGGTTACAGCCACTGCCTGCTAGATTCCTGAATTTTGGTGGAATTGCAATCCAAATGAACCATTTCCTTCTGAGATCCCAATTTGCTGTAAACCCTTTAGGTCAAAGAACTGGGTTAGAAGCCTGAGTCTCAATTAGCCATTTTAAATCCACAGTGCCACCTGTGGTAAGTGACCACTAAACCGTTGCATAATTCCTGTGCTACAGTTAGGTTTAGATTGGAAGCCCATCCAGCTCCTCATTCCAGACGCCTCCTAGAAATCCAGGGGTTGTTCTTCTTATTTTCAATAAAAAATTCTCTAAACCTCCTGCTTTGGTTCATGACTTTACTCCTTGACATTTGAAGAACCACAAATCCAATATCCATGGTGTCATGGGTATATTCTACATTTTATGGGTTTGGACAGATGTATAATGATTTGTATCAGCCATCACATTATCACTTAGAGTAATTGAAAATCCTGCATGCTGGGCCTGTTCAGTCCTCCCTCCTAGCTTGGAACCACTGATCTTTTCCCTGTCCCATAGCTTTTCTTTTTCTACACTGTTGTGTAGTTGGGCTTATATAGTATGTAGCCTTTCCAGAGTGGTCTCTTTGACTTGGTAAGATGTGTCTAAATTTATTCTATGTCTTCCCATTCCTCAACAGCTCCTTTATTTGCAGCTCCAAAATATATTGGTTAATAAAAACCATCCTGACAGTTTATTTCCCATCATACTAGCACATGAGCTGTTATGGTTATATCAGATTTTTCTAAAAGCTTTCAGGAGACAGAGATGAAATTTTACTTAAGAGTTATGCAGTGGAAGATAATCACTAGAGATTTTTTTTTTTTTTTCAGAAAAAGACCATACATGGTTTGAGTCTTCAGAAAGATTTTTCTTTGGATGCATTCTAAATTATTTTCCCTTCGCCCTCTATTCCCCAACTTTATTTGAAAAGATACTCATTTTTATTATATCTGTGGAGTGTATTATGGAACTCTTACCTTTAACTATGCAAAGGACTAAATCAATCTCAAGTGAGTTAGTACTTATTATTAATATAGAATTACATTATTTCTTTTACATATATCCATGTCCTCACTATAAAAAATGTGCCCTTTAGGCTCATTGACATTAAGAAAGGAGGCCAGTTATGAGAATTCTATATCTATTACTCCTTTAATGCTTATTCCTAGTCCTGGATATTCACATAAGTATAGGATCTTAATAAGAACATCATCATGTTAGATTATTTAGAGAAATATGTTATTTTATTCCTCTTTTCTTTTTTTTTGCTTTTTGGAGACAGGGTCTCGCTTTGTAGTTCAGGCTGGCCCTGAGCTCACTATGGTGCCCAGGCAAGCCGCCGCGAACTCAGCAATCCTCCTGTCTCTGCCTCCCGAGTGCTGGGATTACAGGCATGAGCCACCACGCCCGGCACTGTGGTATGCGGTGTTGATTGCTGGTGGGCATGAGTCTCCACGCCCAGCATTGTATGTGGTTTCCGGGGATTGAACTCAGGACCTTGCGCTTGCGAGGCAGGCGCCGGAACCACTGAGCTAACCCTCCGGCCCTTATTCCTCTTTTTTAATATCTGTGCTTACAAAGTGATTGTTATGAACTGCTTCTGTATTTGGAAAAAATTTCACCTCAGTTTAGATTTCAAAACAATAATTATGGTGTCTCAAAAGAAATATGACAATGGAGATTTATAGCTGAAATAATCTATAGTTGAACTATTTATAGTTGAACTATACATATTTGCTTATTTTAAGAATACAAATAGGGCCAGAGATTTAGCTCAGTGGTTCCGGCGCCTGCCTCGCAAGTGCAAGGTCCTGAGTTTGATCTGGTAACCACATACAATGCTGGGTGTGGAGACTCACGCCCACCAGCCATCAATACCACATACCACAGTGCCGGGCGTGGTGGCTCACGCCTGTGATCCCAGCACTCGGGAGGCAGAGGCAGGAGGATTGCTGAGATTGAGGCTTGCCTGGGCTCCACAGTGAGCTCAGAGCCAGCCTGAATTACAAAGCAAGACCCTGTCTCAAAACAAAACAAAAGAAAGGATACAAATAAAATAAAAACACATTTAGGTAAATTTAGTATGTATTCAGGATTATCTACATGGAGAAAAACATACCATATTATCTTTACTTTGAATGATATACAGTTATATCCCTTGAAGCATATTCTAATACACACTACAAAGAACAATAATGAATGAGCGAATCATCATATCTAACATTTCTGTATTTCTGAGCAAAATTATGGCATTTCACATGTCATCTCAAACATTAGAGGCCATTATCTTCTGAACATCATAGTGAAGTTCTATCTGATGTAAACAGATTAATCAAGATTTGAATCTACAAGAATTTACTTTCATTTCAGACAGTGATAGGCTTTTTTATAGGAACAGTTATGTAGATCATATGTTCACCATAGCATGAACACTGTCCTGAACCTTCAGGGACCCTCTTGCTGGGATGGGAAGGTGGCCTCCTTTCTCCTTCCTCAAGCCCTACCCTTGGTAGACAAGAGCTGTCTTTCTGACCAGCCTGCTTTCAGTAGCTGGTCAATGTTGGTATACAAAAGCCGGCTCTTTGCTTCCAATGAGTGGGTGTATCTGAGAGGTCATTCCAGCTTGAGACCTGCTGATGTGTTTGCTGCAGTCTGGTCGGGCACAGATCTACCTTGGCCTCTATGCAGCCATGCTCTAGTCATCCCTTAGAGCTGTGACCTCTAGTCTTCTGCCTACACACAAAATGGCCTAAGCCACCCTGGCCCAGGAATCCCCCTCAGATGCTCCCAGTAGTGACAGAGTCTTAGTGAGGAACATGCATGACTTCTATCATTGTACAGACACAACAAAATTTAAGATATTTTTTCCGTACTTATTTTTTATTTGATGCTTGTGATTCAAAATTTACTGCCAAAAATGCAGAAACAAATGAAAAAGGAAGTAGTATCTTTTGTTTTGGGTAATCTATGTGCATCATCTATTGAACACCAGTCAGTGATTTTGGAGAGTATCATCACCTCACTTGTGAGTTAGATAGGCAAGGATAAGAGGCAAATAGACTTGCCAACATTTGCTTTTTCCTTGGCAAATCTGTATTTTGTTGTCCTCAAAATCTGTGTCATATTTATATATATTCTTATGTTATTGAGTTTGTCAGTTTTGAAATCATTTAACATAGTATTACAACAGAGCTGATGTTTCATTCTATATCACATAATAAAAATACTTTATTCAGGAAAAACATGTCTTGTAATTAGTCACTATGTATTTTCTATTATTTCAGAAATGTATCTTTATATGTGAATACTCTTCAAAGATGAGGTGAGGTTTAAAAAAGTGACAGAAGAAAATCTTACAAAGTTTATTAAACGTATAGATATTATTCTCTAGGGATTCTATCACATCCATAGATCTCAGAAATTATAACACACAGAGCTTGCTATGTCTCTCTTTGGAAAGGCATTTTTGATGCAATTAAGTTTTTCAAATAATTATTCTTTTCCTGCTAATTAACATAATATGGCAATCTAGGCTGAACATGAATGCACAAAAATAAATTACAAATCACCAAGAATCCTACAAAGGTAATTACTTCTAAATTTTTTATCAGAGTTCACCAAGAATGCCCATAAATATGGATAAATAATATTATATATACATTATGAACTGATATATTAATATTTGCATATTGCTACTTTGTAACATGCATATTTAAGATTACCATAAGAAATTAATAGTGGAATTGGCATTTCTGGATAAATGATATTTTATCCTTGTTATTTTCTTTTCTAACTATGATAATGTTTTTTTTTTTTTTGAGACAGTGTCTCTCTTTTGTAGTTCAGGCTGGCCCTGAGCTCTGTATTTAGCTCAGACAAGCTTTGATCTCAGCAATCTTCCTGCCTCTGCCTCACGAGAAAGCTGGGGATACAGGTTTGAGCTACCAAGCCCGGCACTTGTGGTATATGGTACTGATTGCCAGTGTGCGAGCCACCACACCCAGTATTGTTATATCTCTATGATAAATTTTATAGTGGAGTTTAGTTTGGTGATGCAAAAGGATCACTGCAAGTTTGAGGCAATCTAGGGTTACATGATGAGCTCAAGGTCAGCCTGCGCTACATATAGAAACCCTGCCTCAAAAAAGCAAAACAAGGGGTCGGAGATTTAGCTTAGTGGTTCCAGCGCCTGCCTAGCTAGCACAAGGTCTTGAGTTCGATCCACATACAGCAATACCAGGTGTGGTGTCTCACACCCACCAGCAACCAGTACTACACACCACAATGCTGGGTGTGGTGGCTCATGCCTGTAATCCCAGCACTCTGGAGCCAGAAGCAGGAGGATGACTGTGAGTTTGAAGCTTGCCTGGGCTACATAGTGAGCTCAGGGCCAGCCTGAACTACAAAGCAAGACCTTGTTTCAAAACAAACAAAAAGGACATAACTTTTAGGATTTTAAAGTATATACAATCAATTCAATTTAATTTTATGTGTTCACCATGGTTAATTTGTTGTTAATTCTTGTTGAAAGACCAAATAATAGGTTGAACTATTTTTCTGGAAGCTTTATTTTATTTATACTATCTTCATCATATTTGAGTTATTTTATTAAGTCTAGTTTTCTATTTTTGCTAGACTGAAATTGTTATAAAGTATTTCAATTTCATCTAACAGTATTTTAGAGTGATTTGGTGCTTCTTTTGTCTTTGCAGCACATAAATCTAGAGTATAGCTTCTCTTAGCATTAAATTTTCTTTCATTTAACACAATAGCTAAGTAAAATTTTAGTTTCCAGCTCTCAGTTCGCACTGATCTGTTCTCTTTTTACTTTACACTGATTGTCCTGGGTGATATTTAAAGTGTGATTATATTATCAATTCATAAAAGATCTTTCTTCTGTAACATTGGTAGTGGCTGAAAACAAATAGCCTTGTAGAATTTTTGACTATTCCATCTTGGATTTTATAGCATAAATTCATCATTTATATATAAATTCACCTCACCTTTCGATTCTCAAGGACTAGTGCTTTTGTAGAATGTTAACAGACAGATTAGAAGTTGCCAGTATATTTGGGAATTCACAGTGATTTCTTCTTTTGGAGTGATTTTATTTAATAATAACTGCTTTCTTCGTGGTACTCTAACCAGATTAGTATATAATGCATTGCAGTGTAAGAATAAAAAAAAATGCTTTGCTCATATTTCTCTCTTACTAACCATATCCTTTAGAAAGTTAAGCCAGAGAGAAGCAATGAAAAATGCTTATCTTGAATTACCCAAAATTATATAATAAGACGTTTTCTTTTGTGTAAACTAATTTTTTTAAACCATTAATGAATAAAATGTAAAAAAAAGTGACAAATGATGATGTTCAAACTTTGAGTAAATTTCCAAACTTTGGCAGAATTACCTCTTATTTCTCTACCTTTGGCTTCTATCAGGCATTAATTATTTCTTATAACAGTATGTTCCACTCTTAGTATTTCTGTTCCATCAAACTTAGGATAATAATAAGTTTTCTACATTTCTATATTTGAAACTATGTTTTTCCACTTTTATTCTCTTTCCTTTATGTTTATCCTGAAGTAATTTTACCTTCATAGCCAAGTTAGTAGTATAGGAGGGAGTCTTTCAGGCATAAATTCTCATTTTGTGACTTATATTCTGAATAACTTAGTTTGCTTTTTTTGGAGACCAAGCCTATTGAAAGTAGCTTTCAGTTTTTCTAGCTCTGTATGAGTATTATCTGTTTCTTCTTGGGCAGAATCTTCTTTTTGTATAGCTTCCAAGAATACTAAGCACAAGCATGCCAGAGACAGAGGGATGGAGAGAAAGAGGAAACAGATTCAGTTTACCAAGTACATTTTAAAAAATATTTGTCTTCAAAATAAAAATCAGAAAATAATTTTCAAAAGCATCAGTGTAGACTCACAACTTCTTCTCGCAGTTGAAATGGCATGACTGGAAATTTGAGAGTAAAACCAAATAAGTCCATATGAGTATTTTACACTTAGAGAGTGAAGTAGTGATGAATAGAAAAAATGAAAAGGAAATGGGATGAAAATGACTTACAACAGTTAACCCTCCATAAATAAAGAATTCCTGGAGATTGCTTCCAAGGAACTTAACCTGTGTGTCCCATAAAAGTTCACAGTATCTCTGAGATTGACTGTGAAGTAGCCTCAGAGGCAGTGCTCATGTTTTGAGGAGCTTGGTGGGATTTATTTTGCAGTTAGAAGCTGGGAAATCACAAAGCTGATCAGCCCGGTAGTTGAAAGTGAAGAGATAATGAATCCGAACACTGAGCCAGAGAGGTCAGAAATCGAGTGTCCTGTGGGGGATGAGATTAAGGCAGAACAGAGAGAACAAATACATCTATCATAAATTCTTAATTGTTTGGCTGTGTACTGTGTGCTGTAATTCTGCCGTGTTTCTCCCTGTGGAATTTTTAGCAAAGATGACTTTGCTTCCTGACTCCATATGGGATTTAAGTCCTTCCTTGAGGTATGGGCAGCAAGACAGGTTGAGGCCAAGGCTGCACACAGGTGGAAGATAAATGATGGATTAGATATGCATTACTTGTTTGTAAATAATTATATTGTACCCAGTGTTACATCAAAGAAGTAAGACATGTTTAATATCCAATTTCCATTCCATAATTTACTTGAGATAAAACACAGTTTTACTTCATAATTTTTTTAGTGACTCAATAGAAATAAGGAAGTACAAAGAATGTGACAACTTAACAACTGACAGCTTGAAAAAGCTGTGATTTTAAGTGGAAAATCAAAGTTAATGAGCATTTAGTTTCCTTTATGTATATAAACACTGTATATATAGCAATTGTGACTTGGGTCTTATCCTTGCTTCTCGACGAATGACAGCTGAAGGAATTATAAAGTAGCAAAAAGAAAAGAGAAGGGAAGAAGCTTTAAAATTTAATTCTTGCCTTATAGGAACAAGAGAAAATTTTTCCTTAGGAATATCAAAGTCTTCAGAAATGTAAATGATGAATAACATTTGTTATGCATTTACTTTGTTCTAGGTATTATTCTAATAACTCTGTATAATTAACGTGATTATCATATTTTATAGTAGCTTTTAGTCTCTGTTATGTAGATCAGTTAAGAGAGATGCAAGAGTAATTTCTCCATGGCTCTCTAATTAGAAGGCAGGCCACCTCTTAGATCAGGCATGAAGACCAAATGGATCCGATCTTCCAGATGCTGCAAGAAGTAATCCAAATAGTGGGATAATGTCTGTTTTGGTAAATAGAATGAATATTTGTTGAAACTATCATGAGTTAAAGTTTAAGAAAATCATGCTATTGGGCCAGAGTGTTAGGTCAGTGGTTCTGGCGCCTGCCTCGCAAGCGCAAGGTCCTGAGTTCGATCCCTGGAAACCACATACAATGCTGGGCGTGGAGACTCACACCCACCAGCAATCAATACCGCATACCACAGTGCCGGGCATGGTGGCTCACGCCTATCATCCCAGCACTCGGGAGGCAGAGACAGGAGGATTGCTGAGTTCGAGGCTTGCCTGGGCTACATAGTGAGGTCAGAGCCAGCCTGAACTACAAAGCGAGACCCTGTCTCAAAAAAAAAAAATCATGCTATTGAGATGATGAGACCAGTGTCTCCAATTCGATCACATAAAATAGCTTGGAGAGCTCTGGAGCCACCTCATATTTATGAGCCCATATCATCTCTGAAATGATTCACTTCTGGGTGCTGAAGACATTTTTTTTCCCCAGAAAAGTCAGGAAATATGACATCTTCTAGAAATCTTGAAACTGTAGCATATTATCTTTGAAAAATTGTTTCAGTGAAGCAAGGAAAAGCAAAACTAGTGTTTCTCTAATGTTTTTATTTATTTTTAAATTAATTTCATTAGTACAATTTAAACATACAAAATGATGACATTCACAAAGGGAATTTGTACTTATAGATGATATATCCATGATTTCTCTTTTTCTCCAATGTTTTCCTTTTGATCACCTGATTCAGAGTCCTCCTGGGTACTTTAAAAAATTCAAATTCCCTGAATATACATCCTAAGCACCTCAAAAGTAAATTCTTCAGTAGATTTAGTTAAAAGAAACAGGGGATCTATAATGAGGAAAGCCCAGGGACAGGAATGGAATGGCCATGGCCCAATTTACAAACCTCCACAACTGGAGAAGTTGTTATGAAAGCCTTTTTATGATCATCTATATTCTACCTTGTGCTGAGGAAAACAAATAATTGCCCACGCAGGAGACTAATCAAAATACTTTCTCTTGTTACCAAAAAAACTGAAGGCATTTTAGGGTTTTCATCGACCACTCATGAAATGAAACAGCTGCTTCCTTCTAAATCTAGTACCAGTGGCTGAGAAGGAGACCTGAGCAGGGTGGATGATTTGAGGGGCGGTTAATCCACCTGCTCAGGGCAGAAGTGTTATCTCGGTGCATCATGGGTTGTATTCGGACTTGTCTGACATTTTGACCATCAAACTTTAGAGATTCATTTCACAAGGGTTTAAACTACTTGAAATCCAATTTTATAAACCAAACAACATACTTTGTTGACATTATGGTGAATGCTATTTTTTCCTATAGCTAAATAATTCTGTTGGGAACATGGTGGTTTAAATCCTAAAATTTCAAGCAAAATGAAGTAATCTAAATATTTCTGAATTATTTACTATTATGAGCAGTGTTTGAGATTTTCCTATAATACGTAATTTTAAGGATATGTTAAAATTAAGTGAGAGAACACAGATATAGGAGAAAACTGGAAATAAGACATTAAGTTCTACATAGGTAAGATACATTCATCCTCTCTTTGCTTTCTTTTCTTTTCTTTCTTTTTTTTTTTAGATAAGGTTTGCCTTTGTAGTGAAGGATGATAGCCTTGAAATCACTACATGATTTGGCTTCAAATTCATGACAGCCCTCCTGCCTCAGCCTCCTAAGTGAAGACTGTTCTATTAGTCCTTACAAAAAATGTCAAAACCCAAAACAGCTTTTCATTCTTAAGTCATTCAGAACTTCAGGACATTTCTACTTTTGTAGTGAGTCTGTGCAGAGTGAAGAGATTCAGTGGAGAAAGCCTGGATTGTACCCCATAGTCCTCAAAAATTGCCTCATAGTGGAGAGGAGGTCTCTGATATGCCCCTTCCATGGTGAAGCTTCATGTGGCTGCAGTGAGAAATCCTTGTTTTCCTCTAGTACTTGGCATGGTGCACAAAAGGAAACTACAACTTCTGCCTAGGTTCCGGTTCAGTGATGTAGCAGAGACTCAGGTGTGATTCACAACGTCAGCATCATCAGGTAAGACTGGGTAGCACAGTAGATGCTCTTCTGGTTTCAGCTTCAGTTTTAGCAGTAGGACTGCTAGGATGAACCAGCTAGAGTGTAAAGAATCTATCGCCTGCATCGGAGACATGGCCACTGTGACTGATTTGACTAACATTTATTTTAGGGGTCACAGCTTGAGTGGCTCTGCTCAGCATCGTTTGAGTACATGGCAGGCTCTGCACCTTGGCACCAACACTAAATTTATTGAATCAGAAAGAGCTTGATCAATCTGTGTCCTAAGAGTAACTGTGTTACAGGTTCAAGTTTTAGAATCCCTGTCCTATGTCATAAACACCATTTTAGCAGTAATTTTAAGATTACAGAAAAAATTTATGTGTGTGAGTATACTGTTATCCCTCAATAAAATAAGTGTTAGAAGCTTGTTAAAAGCTAGAAGAAAATTCAAGATCAGGAAAGTAATGTATTCAGACATTACCCTGGGATTTCTCACATCCTCAAAGAAATACAGAGTTTGCTGAAAAACTGTATACACTCTCAAGGAAAAGAAAAATTTTTATAAAGTACATATTCTTCTGATCTAATACATGCAGACTTTTATCTATGGTGGACCTAAAAGTTGTCTTAGACCATAGAAAACTTATTACAACGCTGGCCCTTAGAGAAGAAATTAGAAGTGATGTGCTGTTCTCTCAAAGGACCTTTAACCAGGGTTACTTAGGTAGCAGTTTGTTATATGTCTGGAAACTAATGGACACCACTTTGAAGACCAAAGGTAACTGGTACTGCCTCAACAAATTTAGCATTAAAATATTTATACAAGTTTTTCTTTTCCTAAAGTGTTATATATTTTTTTCCTAGAGTCTAGTCCAGGGTTTTCATCACCTTTTGATAGGCATACAAATTGCCTGGGGATTTAAAATAAGCAGTTCTGATTTAGATACTTCTAACCAGCTTTCCAGGTGATGTACTAGCCACTAATCTTGGGACCACACACTGAGTTGAAAAGATCTGATCCATGGCTACTTTCTACTTGGCAGTCCCATATAGAATCTTAAACAGAATTTTGGTAGTCATAAAATTCTATACATAGATAGAAGATAAGTAGCAAATTGAGACCCTCTGGAGATATATTGTCTTTTTCACTGAGTTGAAAATTCTATCAATCTTCTTTGGGACCTAATTAGCACTAAACTCTTAATATTTTATTAACATTTTCTATTAAACACAAGACTCTGGGGGTAGACAGATAGTACTGATGTATTCTAAAAGTGGTAAGACAGATCTTTCAGGCAAGCATATATATAGCTATCACCAGGTACATTGTATTTGCAAAACTATTTAAGGGAGTTCTCTATGCAGTTAACTTTGCATTTCTAATTTTCAGAAGTTCCTCTTCTTTTGTAGCTAAATTTAGTTTCATTTACCACATGGATGACACCAAGTAGAATTTTAAAATACTTAAATTGTTTAAATTTTGAACTGGTCAGGCTTCGCAGTTTCATAGATTTTTCTTTCCTTCCTTCCTTCCTTCCTTCCTTCCTTCCTTCCTTCCTTCCTTCCTTCCTTCCTTCCTTCCTTCCT
>PVIC010038120.1:0-17700 GCA_004025085.1 Thryonomys swinderianus | reverse complement strand
CGCAAGCGCAAGGTCCTGAGTTCGATCCCCGGTAACCACATATAATGCTGGGTGTGGAGACACGCCCACCAACAATCAACACCGCATACCACAATGCCGGACGTGGTGGCTCACGCCTGTAATCCCAGCACTCGGGAGGCAGAGACAGGAGGATTGCTGAGTTCGCAGCGGCTTGCCTGGGCACCATAGTGAGCTCAGGACCAGCCTGAACTACAAAGCGAGACCCTGTCTCAAAAAGCAAAAAAAAAAAAAAGGGAAACAAAGCTTGTGTATATAGGGGTAAGGGGTTAAAGGGTGGGTGGGGGAATGGGAAAAAATGAGAATTAAATTGTGTCATGTACTGGTACAAATTCTCAACATTGTGTATGATCATGATGTGTATATATAATGTACCAATAAAGATTCAAAAAAATTTTTTAAAAACCTGTACTCCAATAAGATGGAAAACAGAGAAGAAATGGACAGATTCCTATACACATATGAACTCTTAAAGTTGAACAAAGAAGGTATAAAAATGCTATAACACCCCAATATTAATTAATGAAAATGTAATTAAAAACCTACCAACAAGAAAAGCCCTGGTCCTGATGGCTTCACTGCTGAATTCTATAAGACATTTAGAGAAGTGCTAATACCACTACTTTTCAAACTCTGTAATGAAATTGAAAGGGATGCAAGACTCCCAAATTAATTCCTCAAAGAATCTATTACCTTGATTCCAAAAGCAGAGAAAGATCTAACCAAAAAAGAGAACTGTAGGGCAATTTCTCTAATGAGTATAGATCCAAAAATCCTCAAGAAGATACTGCAAACAGAATACAGAGGATCATCAAGAAGATTAAATGCTCTGACCAAGTTGGATTCATCCCAAGGATACAAGGATGGTTCAATATATGCAAATCTATCAATGTAATACACTATATTAACAGACTCAAGGACAAAAATGAAATGGTCATCTCAATAGATGCAAAAAAATTGTCTGGACAAAATCTAGCACTCGTTCGTGATTAAAACCCTACAGAAAATTAGAATAGATGGTCTTTATATCAGCCTGATTAAAGCTATTTATGAAAAACCAACAGCCAGTATCATACTAAATGGTGAAAAACTGAAATCTGTCACATTAAAATCAAGAACAAGGATATCCACTATCATCACTCCTATTCAATGTAATTCTGAAAACATTCGCTACAACAATTAAACAAGAAAAATAAAAGGAATAAAGACTGGAAAGGAAGAATTTAAGCTGTCACAATTTACTGATGACATGATACTTTATATAGAAGATCCCAAAAATTCAGCCATAGTGAATTCTGTCTCAAACCATCCCAGAAAAAAAAAAAAAAGAAAGAAAAGGAAAGAAAGCAGGGGTGGGTAACTTTTCAAATTCATCATTCAAATATTGTCATTTATAATAGGACAGTTCCATAGCATTGAAATGAAACTTTATGTCATATATCAATGAAACCCAAGGCTTTTATAGTTCATACCACATACATCTGACATTACTTCTCATTTTCCTTAGGTTCTACGCATTCTGGATCCAGTTACTTGTACAGAAAGCTCAGCTGACAGTCCATTTTCTGAGTCTTCAACAGCCACATTACTTGCTACAAAGAAAAATATTGGACGATTTCACCCATATACTAGATATGAGAATATAACTTTCAATTGCTGCAATCACTGCCAGGGAGAACTTATTGTCCTTTAACATTCAATATGTTGCAGACATATTTATTACCAAAGAGTCATTATTATTTGAGAGCTGTAGTTCTTTTAATACTAGAAGTACTATCATTTCCTCTTTCCATAATGTGTATTCACAGAGATATTTCATGTACTGGAATCCAAGTTACTCTGTCTTAATAAATATCTCAGGTAAGAAAAGAATGAAACTGTATTCATATATTTAGTGTAGAGAATGCTTTCCAGATAGTCTACAGTGTTTATGCTAACAGGCTTTAAATTTATAACTTTTTTTTACACCCTAAGTTATAGATAGATAGATAGATAGATAGATAGATAGATAGATAGATAGACAGACAGACAGACAGACAGACAGACAGACAGACAGACAGACAGATACAGATTTTTTTGGTTTGGTTTTTTTTTTTTTGTAGTACCAGGGATTGAATTCTGGTCCTTGTGCCTCCAAGGTTGATGCAGTACCACTTGAGCTTTGGTACACTAAATGCAAAAAGTAGGAAAACTACAACTTTGAGTCAAATATGACCACACTTAGGCTACTTTCTAATCTGTTTCTTCATTGCAACAGCAAAGTTGACTAAATACAGCATGGCCTTTTTGCCCTACAAAGCCTCCAAAGAGTTTTCTAACCTCTATTCCCCCACTGTAAGAGAGTAGCTGAGGGGATAAGCAATAGCGGTGTTCCCTTTATAACAATTTTTGAGTCTAGAAAAACTCTTATAGAAATATTAAGGGTGAAGAAGTTAAATCTTTTAAAACTAAATGCTATAAAGATACTAAATATTTTAGGGAAAATTAGTAAATACTTAAAACATGGTGTATTCCTGAATTGGTTCTTTAAAAGGGAGTCTCAAAATGTGTTCTCAAGTTGGTTCTGTAAAAAGAAGTCTGTATTTGGAATGACTTTACCTTTTCTTTTAGGTTAACTTAATACAAAAGTCTTCCCAACCTTAAATTTGGTAATGATTTCTTCAATACCAGAAGGATAGACAACAAAGTGGGGAAAAAAAGATAAATTAATTTCTATAGGCAGGGAAAGAATAACATAAGAGCCTTTATTAGGATTTTCTGGCAAGCCCTGACTAGAAAGAGTTAAGACTTTCTAAAGGTTGAGTTATCTCCAGTAACCAATGATTTAATCAATAGTGGCTTCATCATGAAGCCTCTCCATAAAAATCCAAAAGGACATATTGGGAAAGTGTTCTAGGCTGCTGAACACTTGGAGGTGCATAGCAGATAAATCATCCAGAGAGTTCATAGGAGTGCTTCCCCTCTTCCTTCACACTTTGCCTGTGCATCTCTCTCCACTGACTGTTCCTGAGTTAGGTCATTTTAAAAAACAGATACACACTAAAATGTTTTAGCAATTCAAGCATGTGTTGTGGGAACTGTTACCTGGGAACCAACTATTAGAGACAGCTAAACTAGGCAGAAATATTACAGGTAGTCAGACAGGGCTAGGCCTTAAAAGGTCATGACAGGTAAAAACACAGCGGTGGCCAAGGCACATCAGTCAAAGGCCAGACCTCAAGATAAAGACAAAATGACCAGACCTAAGGTAAGTGGTAACACCTGGTCTAATGAAGTCAAGCTAGACATCGGTCGCCTCAGTGGGTGGCCAGGACTCTCAGACTCAGCCCTTTCTGAAAAGTTCTTTGTTCCTTCCATGCACACTTGCTGTGTGACTTCCTTCCCCATTGGATCCATGTTACCTAAGAGACTGTAAACAAACTTACTGGTTGATCATAGCTGTAACCCACATTGTAACTACGTGTTTCTGTTCTATAAAATTTCCCCCTAAGAAGTGGAGTCCTTGACAACTCACTTTCAGGTCCCCTCCTGTCTCTTACCTGTATCTTTTTCCTCAATAGATATTTCCAACTCTTAACCTCCATTGTTCCTTAGAATTCATTCTTTGATTTTGTGGAAAATGAAATCAGTATGTTCAACATCCAGGAGATTTCCTTATATCATTTGGAGGTCCTATTTCATTTCCTATATCACGACAATTTGTGATTGGTATCTTAAGTGGGAGCAGTTTCATGAGACTGCACTCACCCTGTGTACAGTAACCCCAGATGCCATCAGAACTGAACCAACTTACAGGACACTACATTTAGTGTCTCCAAAGAACTGGGAAGTTACTTAGTAGGGAGAAAATTATCTGGTGTCAAAAATGAAAAGTTGAGTGTTGAGAGTTGGGATATAGAAGGCAGACCTTTTGTCTTACTCGTGTTCATTCTCTCACACCATATATAAAAATTAGGCCAGACTGTGTCAACAATATAGATAAAAGAGCTGAAACTACAATACTCTTAGAAGGAAAAAAAAAATTTTTCATGACCTTTAATTGAGCAATGTACTCTTAGCTATTAAACCCAAAGAATGAGCAACAAAAGAGATGAATTAGGTATTAATAAAATTAAAACATTTTGGATCAAAGGACATTACCAAAGTGAAAAAACATACAGAATGGAGAAATTTTATTTATAAATTATATGCGCAATAATGATATAGGAGATGAAATATGAAAATACCAAATCTCCCAACCTGTTAGGTATCTGATATGCTGAGCTTGTGTTCTATAAAATTGAAGAATGAATTCTGGGAACAGTGGAAGTTAGGAGTAGGAAGAATTTACTGAGAGAAGGATAGCTTCTGTCTAAGTGGGACAGAAGGGGGGGGGCCCAATTGGATAGCTGGGGCCCTCACTTTATAGGGAAGTTTAATAGAGCAAAACCCCAATGTGTCCAACGTGGGTTACAGTTATGACTGACCAGTAAGGTTACAGGTATAGTCACTTAGGTAACAGCGATCCATTGGGAAGCAAGTCACGTAGCAAGAGTACACGGAGAAAATGAAAAACTTCTCAGGGAGGCAGTGCATCTGGGGGTCTTGGTCACCCACGGAAGTGACTAATGGCTATCTAGTCTTTACCAGAGCAGGTGTTATCACTAACCTCAACCCTTGTGGAAATGTATAGGCCTGGTCCTTTTGGCATCATTTGGAGGTTTGACCTCAAAATAATTGATGTGTCTCTGGAAACAGGTGTAGTGTGTTTTCACCTTTTATCTTGTCTCTTTGGGGCTTAGTCCTGCCTGACCACCTATTATATTTACATCTAATTTAGCTGTTTATAGTATGAGGCATACAGAAAACACTGTAAAAAGGACTCCTGCAATTCAGGCACAAAAGATGGCTTAGTTTTAAAATAAAATTTTTTTTTACAAAAACACTTAAAAGACATTTCTCCAAAGAAGATACACATGTGGCCAGCAAGCACATATGATCAGTCTTTAGGGAAGTGCAAATCAGAACTACGATGTGATAGGACTTTACACATTAGTTTAAAAAGCATAAGAAAAAATAAGTATTTGTAAGAATATGGAGGAACCTCTGTGCATTATTAGTGAGATTATAAAATGATCTCACCCCTGTGAGAAACAAATGACTTTGGCAATTTATCAGTTTATCACAGAATGACCATCTTACTCAGAAATTCCAGTCCTAGTGTAACCAGCTTTCTCATGCTCTGAGTTCTTCTGAAGAAACTAAGTTTGAAATGACAGGACACAGTAAGAAATGGCTGTGTGTGTGCGTGGAGGGTGTGGTTTATTAGAACAAAGAAGAGCCCTCACTGCAGGATGGGGCCAAGAGGAATCGAGAAGCATATAAACAGCTCCTTGGAGGCAGGCAAAGGCGCAGGCTATGTGCAAATCCCAGGTGGCTGCTTTCTTGTGTTGTGCCCAGTGAACTTTAACAGTCCTTTGTGTTTTGCAGCTCTGGCTTCCTTTGAGGCTTTAGCTCACCTGGCTGCTAGTATACTTAGCTTCCTTTTGCTCAGGGCTTTGCCCTTCGTCCTTCTACTTTCTGCTCTCACTCCTACCACATTGGTGGCCCCTGACTGTGGTCAGGGCATAGAGCATTTACTTAAGATGGTTCTTTACTAAGAAGAGTGGGTGCTGGCAAGGCAGCATCAGGCCATCAGGGCCCATCACCAAGATCTAGAAGTCAGGAGGAGTGTCCATCAGAAAAGCCATTACAGCTGTATATTTACTGGTTCCACATCACAGATTTGACCAACTACAGATTGAAAATATTTGAAAAACAATTGTCTCTGTTGTGAGCATATGCAAACATTTTTTGTTACTGATGTCTAAAAAATGTATTACAAAAGATTTTACATAGTATGCAAAATGCCTGGAGTATTACAAGTAGTCTACTGATAAAATATACAGGAGGAAATGCAGAGGTTATATGTGACGATCACTTTGTGTAAGACTTGAGCACTGTGGATTTTAGTATCTGCAGGGGTCCAGAATTGGTTGCCCTTGGATACCAAGGGACACTGTAGTTAAAACTTGCCAGGTACTATATAGTTCCAACAGAGTGGGGCTCAGATGTTAACTGAAGCAGCTTGATTTTAGAGTTTAATGCGCATGTACTGTATCCTCACTTATTTTAGGCTGGCTGGCATAAAAGCACCACCTTTTTATTTTAGGAAAAGACAGAGCCTCTTCCTTTTTGGCAGTTAGGATGCTATTTATGTTTGTTTTTTTTTTTTAGATATTTTTATCTGATGTGAATTTATTTCAAAATAAATCTTACTTGTGAGCTTGTAAGTTTTTTCTTAGGTTATTTTTTTGTTTTGTTTTGAGACAGTCTTGCTTTGTAGCTTAGGCTGGCCCTAACCTCACTATGTAGCCCAGGCAAGCCTCGAACTCATCAATCCTCCTGCCTCTGCCTCCTCTGAGTGCTGAGATTACAGGCATTGAGCCACCACACCTGGCATTATGGTATGTGGTACTGATTGCTGGTGGGCCTGAGTCACCACACCTGTATTGTTGTATGTGGTTACTGGGATCGAACTCAAGACCTTGCACTTGCTAGACAGTGCTAGAATCACTGAGTTAAATCTCTGGCCCTTTGTTGAAATTTATAGAACTTATTGTGACTATTTAGCCTCATTGAATCATAATTGTCACAAGTTACAGATGTAGCTGGAGGCTGTCAGTAGGTGCCAATATGTGGGACTTGAACCCCTGGTATAATTTAAATTATTAATTTTTATATGTTTTGTTGATTGTTCTGTGTGTGTGTGTGTGTGTGCACATGCACATGCGTGCACATTGTACCTGGGATCGAACTCAGGCCCTTTGCATCCAACGTAGGTGCTGTACCACTTGAGCTTAATCCATGGCTGATTATACTTTTCTTCTGTGCTCTTTTTATCAGAGTCTTCCAATTTTAAATGTATGATAGTAAACTCACAAGTGGAAGCAGACAGCTCAGTCTGAGTTTTAGTTTGTTTTCTCCCTGTAAGAGAGGTTATAAGAGCTCTGCCTTCTATCTCCTGTTACTCTTTCCATCTCTTTGCCCATAACAGCAAGAGACTGAATCCTCCTTTAGGGGCCGATTGACCTCAGTCACCTTCAGGGTCAACACATCCACGGGAAAAGTGTGCTGAGGGCTTGACGGATAGATGGATTTGAATTGAATAAATTTTGAGGACACTGAGGAGTTAGTAGAAAACCCTCATAAAGATATTCCTTAGCTCAACCTCCCAGAGAGAGGGACAGTGGTTATCAAATGACTTTTGTTTGAAGAAGTAACAGGGATTTTGGAGGTTTTTTGTTCTTCCGAGATGGAAGATAGTGGTCATGGGAGTTCCTTAGGACAGGGGCCCAAACACCAGCAATACTGGAGACCAGGGGAACCTGAAATGGGGGTTAGGATAGCCTAGTTTTGGCCCAGCGAATTTATTGACATATCTGAAGAGGGGAGGCTGTCATATTAGTGGAGAGAGCAAAATCCAAGCCTTGCCACTTAGGAGAGGCTTCAGAGAAGACTGATGGAGTTCATCTCAGGTCACCGAGTTTAGCTCTCACTTCATGGAGGACAGTGCAGGTCAGGATGATAGACAATTGGAGATTTCTCTGCTGGGTGTCTGGTCAAGGCATTGGGACTTTTGTTCCACCGGGGGCCTTTGAGTACTCACTAGGGAGTGGCCCAGGCCATAGCCCTCAACTGCTGTTTCAGCTCCCACCAGTTCCACAGAACCAGAGATCTGTCATCAGAAAGCAGTCCAGCTCCCTGTGTGGCTAACATTCTCACTAGTCACAGAGGGAGATTAAGCAAGAAATGCTGGGAAAACTGTACCTGTCTGATATGGGAGCTTTCACTGGCCAGCAGCATACCCAGTTTCTTAGGTGTCTATAAAGGACAGAGTCGGAGCATGTGGTCTGCCCGTTATGCCACACTAATCTCTGTAGAGAAGATGGCGCCCATGTTGGTCACTAGAGATGTAGCCAGCAATCTCCCCCTCTAGGTTCTTGGACTGAAGGAACAGGACAAGCTGGGGAACAGCTGGGGGTTGTGTAGCTTATTTGAAAGAACTTACTTTACTAGATGAGAAGGCCAAGAGGACCCCAACAAAGAACTAGAAGTTTATATATAGCTCTGTGCAGGGCAAAGGGCCATAGTATATGCAGTGGCTGCTTTGCCAGGCATCCCACTGGCAGCAAATTTTAACAGTCCATCTTCTGTGGCTCTGCCTTCTCCTGAGGCTCCATCTCACACTGCTCTTAGCTTACTGAGTTTTGCTCAGGCTTTTGCCCTTTGTTGCTTTATTTTTTGGCCTCAGTAGGTATACATCCAAGGGAATTAAAACAGGTACTGAAAGGAATTCTTGTACACAAATGTTCGTGGCAGCACAATTAATTCACTGTAGCCAAAAGCTGAAAATAGTTAAGATGTCTACCAATTGACACATGGACAATATATGGTATACATGTGTTATATATACAAACATTACTTTATATAAAAAGGAATTAAGACGTGCTATATAATGTGAACAGACCTCAAAAACATGCTACATGAAAGAAGCTCAACACAAAAGGGCAACATAGCGAATAAATTCATTTACATAAAATATCTAGAATATGCAAATCTATAAAGAAAGCACAGTGTTTGCCAGGAGTTTGAGAGAAGGGATTAGGGAGTGGAGGGGTCCTTGGGGGTGAGAAAATCTCAAGGGATGAGAAGTTGTAGTTGCACAACATCATGGTACTGGGCAGTAACTTAAAAATTACTAGTTTTATATTCTGTAAATTGCACATCAATAAAAAGGAAAAAGCTTGGTCTACTGAAGCAAAATTTCTGGCAGTCATTTTAGTTTTCTTACATTATATCCTGTCAAACATACACTAATTTTTTTTTCATTTAGAAATATTACTTGTCTATTCTAACATCCTACTTCACCCAGCTCCCAAATAATGCCTAAAATTGGGTTTTTGGCATCTCTTTTTAAGACACAACTATTTAACTTCCTTAGAAAATTAAGTGCGACATTTACTTCAGATGCAGATAGGTGAAGACTTTAAATTGTTTCACATGTTCTTACTCATCAGTTAAGGACTACACTTATTATATGTTTAGTTCTGCTGCCTACAAGCTTTCTGGAAAGAGTAAAAAAGGGAATGCTTGGTTCTATACTGAGCATTGTGGGATGTGTTTTTAATGTCATAGTGGCTCTTAAGGATATAAACAATAAAGACTAGTTATAATGAAATATTTAATGCTAGGTATATGTTGAAATTGAGATGGATCAATTTTTGAGTAAGTTTTGTAATTTATAAACGTACAAATAGAGTGTGTGAAATGAACTGGTCTAATATATTCTCGTTTTTAGCTTCCACACCTGGAAAATAAGACCAATGGAGTTGTTATAGGCTTGCATTATTTATGGAAATGTAAAGTATTTATAATATATAGCACCAGGTATATTATAAGCTTTCAGTAAAACTGGCTAATTTGGCAGCATACCTAAAATTATATTTCGCATATCTGTTACTATCTTTTTTTTAAAAAGTACTAACAGGTGAAATTACACAACCTATATGTGCCTTACCACAATCATTTAAACCTGAAGCTAATATAAATAAGGCTTTGTGTAAGGCATTGAAAAAAGCCAAAGAAGTCATTCCTTGTCCCTGTGTGATGGCACACACTTGTAATCCCAGCACTCTGGGAAAGTGAAGCAGAAGGATTGAAATTCAAGCCCAATCTGGGCAATTCACTGATTTAGTGAAATATTATCTCAAAGTAAAAAGTAAAAGGAATAGAGATATAGCTCAGTACTTGTGATAACATACTGTGATTTTTTTAAATGATAGTAGGAACAATGTCTAGAACTCCATTTCTTTCTTATTTTTTTAGATAGAAATGTCAAAATACTTTAGAAGTAGAAGAACATGAGTTTATTTCTTAAATTGTTGTACAGACTAAGAGGTAGCAAAACATCCCAAACTTGAGTTTATTTTGTTACAGTGTTAAAAATATCAGTATCACCAAAAGATAAATATCATAGAGCATTCATAATTGAGTATTCCCAAGACAATGAGAGCCATAAAAACAATATCCAAAATTTTGATAACAGCAGCTGCCAGATGTTTATTAGATCCTTCAGTTATAATTATCAGTAAAACGAAAAGGTCTGGTTTCGGCCATGTTATACAGGTAGTTCTGTAAGTGTTTGGAACGCTTTGCTTCTAGCCGTAGCTGTCTAGCCCTTTCTTCGATAGCCTGTTGCTCTGCTATTTTCTCTATCCGTTTCCTTCTCAGCCATCTGTGGAAAGAGGCATGTTTACATTTGGTATCATCTAAATACACTTTTCATGGTTTAGGTAAGAAATTAACTTTTACACTGAGATAGTGTCACAACAAATTATCAAGTGTTAAGTAAGTCTCCAGCCTTATGCTGCAAGCTCTTTCAACACACATAATTACATTTTGGATCAACTGTGTGAAATTAAATTTGTCTTATGATGCTCTCGTTTTAGAAATATGGTTTTCTACACAAATAATTTTTATGTGTTCCACAAAGTTAAATTTTTAGTTAGCTTTATTCTAAAACAGACTTAGATTTAGAATACTAACATGATATGGAAATCTTGCCTTATTCTTCTTGCTAGGGAAATCATATAGCTTTTGCTTTTCAATGAATAAACTAGTTAGTTCTTGACTACAATGAAAAAATAAGCCTAAGCAGGAAAGCATCAAAAGACATAAGGAAGAGTGCATATTCTAAAAAATCAAGAAAGCTTCATTAGTTAATAGAAAATAGAAAATAATTATACTGACATATACCTGGTATATAAGTACTTATATGGTTTGTATATATAAATATATGCATATAAAGGGTTTTTAGAAACAACTATTAAGTAACTAAACTATTTAAATAAAAAAGACAAATTTTGTATGGTCCTTAACTGGATTCCAGTTTAAGCAAATTATCTCTAAGTCATTTATAGGTCAGTTGAGTAAAAAAGATGGATATAGACTGGATATCAGATGAGATTACACAAAGTAAGCAGGCTACAGAAAGTGTTTCCTAGCATGATATTACTCCATATTTTAAAGTTGTAAATATATGTATACAAAGAAGTATCTAGAAGATGTGCTCGCTACAGTTAACAGCGCTCACAATTTCCACCTCCTCGACATACATTTACCATTTCTGTGATAATAAAAGGTGAAAAAGAGAGGAAGGAAAGGAGAGAGAGGGTAGAAGGGAAGAAGGAGGGAGGTAATTTAGTTCAAATAAGAGACTCAATACTTATTGTGTGTCCCTGCTCTCCTCAAGGCTTATGGACAACATTATGAGACCAGGCCTGTGTTCTCAGAATGAATCAAGCAACGCAGAATCTCACCTAGACAACTGAAGAGAGATCAGGTTAGCCTTTAAAAGAAAGTCCTGACTTTCACTTACTGTTTAAAAGCCTTTTCCCGGCCTTGTGTTCCTTTGAGGAAGAATAAGCATTCCTCTCGCTTTCTCAGTTCTTCGGTCTTTCTTTCTTTCACCTGTTCCTCGTGCTTCTTCTTAAGCCATACTCGAAAAGCTTCTTGTGGATCTCTATCTTCCTGCTGATTAGAAAAACAAGGTCTGTTTAATTTAGACATTAAAAAAAAACTACTTTCTGAGGCTTTGACTGCAGAACCATACAAGAATGCATGTCCCACTTACCCATTTTTCATAAAAATGCCAACCTCATTTCCTGTATTCCTAGTATCTAAACTAAATCAAATGCACCCCCCTGAATCAGAAATACCCACTGTCCTTCTGTTAGGAAATTCACTGGCACCTGTCTCTTCCAGAAATCTTACCGAGAGGACTTTAGCAGAGTGACAAAGTGCTTAACTAGTGTTTGTGAAACCCGAGTTTGAAAAAAAAAATTGAGTAAATGAAGACAGTTTAAAAGCTGTGCTTTTCAAAGTTGAGTCCTCTGACGAGATGATTTTCACAAAGTGTTACAGAGTGGGACAATGACAGTGCAGAGGATGAAAACTTGGAGTCAAAGTTCACCTTAAAATCCAAGACGCCCAGAGGGACTGCTTCATCAAGACCTGTCAGCATGAGAGAGGCTCAGGAAAACAGTGCCTGACCCAACAAGGAGAGAACAAAGGTGCAGAAGAAAAACACTTGTGTTGCAGTTTGGGTCAGGGAACAGGGAAGGAACATGATGGTCTGCTGCGCACCATGTGGCACTTAACAGAAGCAAGCTTATGAGGGCAAGAGGAACACAAAGGCCACAGCAATCATCTCTAAGGATAACTTATTGATTCTGCTCAGCTATTGCCCTGCAACTTTTGCTCTCATCTTTAACCAGCCATCCCAGGAGCCTTGTAAGGTCCCTTCATCCCTTTACATTCATTTCAATCACTCCTCCAGCCAGTTTCCCCAAAACAAAGGCACAAATATGTAAAACAAAGAATTGAAGAAAGGCTAGAAGTCTGGAGCAGTTCACAATGGAGCTCCATGGAATAGAGTTTACAAGTGTATACTCCAACACTGTGTTATACCTCCTGTAACACAAAAATCTAACTTTTGAAAGACTAAAAGTATCGGTCAGAAACCATTTAGCTATTAAGCCTATTTAAAAATTTTAATTGCTATTATGGAGCGTAGGCATAAGGATTTTAGGCAACCAAAGTGTTCCCATGAAGGATCACAGCCATGGGTATTCTGATTTAACAATGAACCACTAGGTGTATTTTATCTCAAAACTCATAATGGATGTTATCTTCAGTTAATTTCAAAAGCCAAAAAACCTCTTACTTGGGGAACAAGAAAGAGAAAAAGGATAGATCTGAGCCTTTGTAGCCCTGGGTAAATTATACCTTTCTATGTGGATAGTTAGCCAGGTCACAAAAGGAAAGGATTGATTCATTAAATGCCTGCTTCAAATACAAGCCCTGAGAGAGAAGATCTCTTCTTGCATCCTGCAGATTTTCCTATCTGCAACCCACATTGCCAAGTCTAATTTATATAATCTATGTGATTCAGAATCTTTGATTTACATGAACATTAGGGAGAGCACCTCTGGATTTAGACGATCATTGCTGAATGCCTGAAAATTTGAAACTAAATGGATATACCTGAGAAGTACACACTTTGAGATTACAAAGTTAAATATGCAGGGATGAACCTGAATGATAGGTATCTCTGTTATGTCATTCATTCAATAGAAATTTAGACAGTATTTATACATACCAGGTACACAGGTACGGGCTTGCATAAATGAACAAGAACTGGTGTGCATCTCTCATACATCCTATTCCATGCACTGTAACTATAGTAGCCACTAGTCACAAGAGACTATTTCAATTAAATTTAAAATTGATGCCCAGGTGTGGTGGCACATACCTGTAATCTCAACTGCTTGAGGCTGAGGCAGGAAGATCCTTTAAACCCAGGGGTTTGAGACCAGCCTGGGCAACATAGCAAGACCCCATAGTTATCCAGTCTTTGCTGTTGTATTGGTTTAACAAATACTTAAGAATATAAACTTTTGGGCCAGAGGGTTAGCTCAGTGGTTCCAGCGCCTGCCTCGCAAGCGCAAGGTCCTGAGTTCGATCCCCGGTAACCACATATAATGCTGGGCATGGAGACTCATGCCCACAAACAATCAACACCGCATACCACAATGCCGGATGTGGTGGCTCACGCCTGTAATCCCAGCACTCGGGAGGCAGAGACAGGAGGATTTGCTGAGTTCGCGGCGGCTTGCCTAGGCACCATAGTGAGCTCAGGGCCAGCCTGAACTACAAAGCGAGACCCTGTCTCAAAAAAAAAAAATATATATATATATAAACTTTTAAAATTTAAGGTAAATTTAAGCAGATAATAGCAAATCACCTTCTATGTTTGCATAAGATAACAACAAATGAATTTCTATATTGAAAGGAACCCAAATAGACATTCATATATAAAAAATAAAGAATTGTGAAGATTAAACATGAATTATAAAAGTAATTGCTAATGGGTCAAACTTGTGATTGAAAAAAATAAAGGCCTATGGGGGCCGGAGGATTAGCTCAGTGGTTCTGGTGCCTGCCTCGCAAGCGCAAGGTCCTGAGTTCGATTCCGGAAACCACATACAATGCTGGGCGTGGAGACTCACACCTACCAACAATCAATACCAAATACCACAGTGCCGGGCGTGGTGGCTCACGCCTGTTATCCCAGCACTCGGGAGGCAGAGACAGGAGGATTGCTGAGTTTGAAGCTTGCCTGGGCTACATAATGAGCTCAGAGCCAGCCCGAACTACAAAGTGAGACCCTGTCTCAAAAAAATAAAAAAATAAAGGCCTATGGAACCATGCAGAGAGAAGTTCCCTATGTCTGAGCGGGAGTTTCTCTTGCATCTTAGCAACCAATGGGCTGTGAGTGTGTACAGTGAGGCTGAGTCCAGGACAGAATAGCTGCTGTGGGTGATTAAGACATCAGAAGCTGTGCAGTTCCAAAGACAATGGAGTTCCAGCTCAACCAGGAACATCTCACTGATCATCCACTTACAACGCTGTAAGGGTGATGCCTGAGAATAAGGATGATGGTTATAACCTAGAGTAACAGTTATACTGTATGATTAAGAAGAAAACCAGATAGACTCATCACAGTAAATTATAAAACCACTCTAATGGAGGATAGAAATTTAGATCAGTGGTTCCAGTGCCTGCCTACCAAGCACAAGGTCCTCAGTTCGATCCCTGGTAACTACATACCACAGTGCTGGGTGTGGTGGTTCATGCCTGTAATCCCAGCACTTGGGAGGCAGAGGCAGGAGGATTGCTGAGTTTGAGCCTTGCCTGGGCTACAAAGTAAGCTGAGGGCCAGCCTAAACTATATAAAGTGAGACCCTGTCTCAAAAACAAACAAACAAAAAAAAAACCCAAAGCACTCTAGTGGGATCAAGAGAATTAAATGCTAATTCAACTGCCTGCCAGCACCAAATTAATACTCTTTAAAGGAAAGTAATCTAGATTTTTCACAACCAAAGATCCACACAGTCTATTACATAATAAAAAAAGTATCACTGAACAGGTTAAAAAACAGGAAAGTGACCTATAATTCAAAGGAGAAGCCATCAATAGAATCAGAACTTTAGATGACACAGACACTGTATTGTACAAACAAGGACTTTATAACAGTTCTAATGTTTTCGTGAAATTAAAGAAAAAGATGAATATAATAACTACACAGATAGGGAATTCCATTAAATAAGTAGAAACTAAAAGAAACAAGATGAACAGAAACAATCTGAATGCCTTGAATTTTAATACTAGATAGAAGGTTACAGAAATGTCAATACTGGAGGAAAGAAATTATGCAAACTGAATAAAGAAATTAATTTTATATAAACAATTATAGTGATACATGAAACAACAGCAATATTGTAACCTGGAATTAGTTTTCCAGAAGAAGAAGAGAAAGGTGGAAGAAGACTGGACCAAACCTGGTGTACAACATCAGCATGCAGATCCAAGAAGCTCAGTAAAACTTATGTGAAGTAAATTCGAAGGAATCACAAACATAATGAACTTTGCTTTTTTGGTACCAGGGATCTAACACTGGACCTTACGTTTGCAAGGCAGGTGTTGGAACCACTGAGCTAAATCCTTGGCCCATGATAATGAACTTTGGAAAACCAAACCAGATATATTTTAAAGTAACCAGAAAATATAGACACATTCTGCACACAGGAACCATGATAAGAATGATATCTGACTTGATTAAAAGCAAAAGAGTTAGCAGACAATTGAATGTCATGTTTATAGAGCCAAAAGAAAAACATCACTTCAAATTTCATATACACTTTAAAAAAAAAACTTCAAAAACAATACATGCTTGGGCCAGGGATGTAGCTCAGTGGCACCATACCTGCCTGGCAAGAGCAAAGTCTTGAGTTCAATCCCAGGTACCCCCCAAAAAACAAAAACAAAGAAACCCAATTCATATATGATAATAGTATAATCCCTAGAACAATGCTTTTTAAAAAATAAGAGATTACTTAGTTTATAAGAAAATGAAATTATTTTAAAACACATGGTTAACCTATAAGAAGACAGGTTCTCTATTCAGGTATAGAATATACGAACACCACTATCAACAAACCTGATCATATGAGCATTATTATAACCCTCATCCTAATGCAGAATACACAAGGCATATAAGTGCTTATGTAAGGTTTACCTGGATGGACCACGCATATGCATATATTTGCATATGAATACATATACCACATATATAACAAATACACCACAGAGCACGAGAAGCAAATTTCATCACAAAACGGAAAGATAACCAGGTGTGGTGGTGTGCAACTGCAATCCCAGCACTTGAGGAGTCGGAGAGGCAGGAGGAGCAAAGATATGAACACCGACTGGGAAACTAAGTGATTTGGCAAAGACCCTATCTCAAAATAAAAATTAACAAAAGGACGAGGTGATCAAAACACACACTGAATATTTAAGTTTCAGAAATGACAAAAGACACATTGCCATTGGTCCCCTTCAAAATACTCTGCTTTAAACACATCTATCCTTTCTTGCCACTTTCTGAAGCAGTTTTGAAAGTCCTCTTTTGCGTATCATTGTAAGATTTGATAAAAAGTAAAGACAGGGCCACTACCGAGTGCCATCTGATGGAAAAGCAAGCTCATGAAAAACATTACGGTGTGTTCTCATTCAGTGGAAAGGTGGGCTCATAAAAATATTACAATGTGTCCTCATCTGCCTTCTTCACTGGATTGGACACAGTGTGACTTCTGTCTCTTCCCCAATGTTAAAATGACAATGAAAGGCAGTCACGACAATGTAACTAAAGACACTCACCAAAACTTCCAGAACTGCTTTAGAGAGTGCCAAGAATGACAGAATAAATGTGTTCAAACGGACAATATTTTCAGAGGAACTCATGGCAGAATATCATTTACTGTAATAATTTTAAAATTGAAACATTCACCAAAGTTTTTTTGCTTGTTTGTTTTTTTGTTTTGTTTTGTTAATTGGTAGTACTGGGGATCAAACTCTGGCCCTTGTGCTTGCAAGGTAAGCGTAGTACCACTGAGCCAAATTCCTGGCCCTTCATTATAGTTTCAGATCACACCTTGTAGCTCCTACAAAAAACCCTAAATTCAATCCCTACTGTCATCAAAAGAAAGACATTATTTAGCTATTTTTTCTAGAAGGGCAATAAAAATTCCAACACCTAACATCTTTCACTCAGTATAAAATAGGTCATTTCCATAGTCTGTATATGCAAAAGGCATTTTATGAAAACTATGACTCAGTGTACACAATGTTCCACAGAAATAATCAACCGAATGTACTTATTGGCACAGTCCATTAAAAGCCAAGTTACTCAACTACCAAAACTTCAAGTAGAAGTGAAGCTCATAAAATCACTTCAACTTTCTGAAGGATACCCATGATAAAGTGAAAAAAACCCTGCATAATAAAATTTAGGGCATATAAATGGATAAAAGATATGAATAGAAGGATAGGCAGCACCAGCCAGACAAGTGCAAGGTCCTGAGTTTGATCCCTGGTACCAAAAATGAGTAAATGAATAAGTAAGATACGAATGGATTTGTACTATGCCCTTAAAACCACTTCTCAGGGGACATGAGTCTAAAGAGCTGAGGACCAAGTTTT
>PVIC010038119.1:0-17727 GCA_004025085.1 Thryonomys swinderianus | reverse complement strand
CCACAATGGTTGCACAAGTCTACAATCTCACCAACAGTGGAGAAGGGTTTCTTTCTCCCTGCAGCCTCGTCACATTTATTGCTGGTTAATTTCATAATATCAGCCATTCTTTGTGGAGTTAAATGAAATTTCAGTGTTGTTTACATCTGCATCTCTTGAATGACCAGTGATGTTGAACATTTCTTCATATGCTTCTTAGCTGCTTTTACTTCTTCCTCTGCAAAGTGTCTGTTCATTTCAGATGCCCATTTTTGAACTGGGTCTTTAACCTGTCAAAAACTAAAGCTAGATCTATCTCTCTTTCATCGTGTATTAAACTAAAATCACAATGAATTAGACTTAAACATTAAAACTGAAACAATAAACCTGCTGCAAAACATGTTAGGTAAAACTCTTGGAGACATTGGCTTAGGCAGAGACTTTATGAACAAAACCTCCATAGCATGAGGACTAGCAGAAAGAATTAACAAATGGGAACTCATCCTACTTAAAAGCTTTTGAACAGCAAAAGAAACCACTGGCAGCACTAAAAGACAACCAACAACATGGGAAAAAATGTTTACTAGCTGTTTGTCAGACAAAGAGGTACTATCTAGAACATATAACGAACTTAAACAAATCAGTCCCCCACGTTTAAAGACCCCATTCAAAAATGGGCATCTGAAATGAACAGTGTTCAATTTCAATAGTAGATAACAATATAAAACATAGCTTCAGTTCATTACTCAATTCCTACACGTGGCAAGTCATGCCAAGGTAGACTGATGGATCTAATGGGACTTACAGTCAAATGGTGGGAAGAGACCTCAGAAGCTTCGAACTGCAATGGTTGCCAAACTTCCATGAGCACTGGAGTCAGGTGCAGAACATGTTAAAACTGAGAATCAAAATACATCATTCACAGGTACCAATTCTCAATGATTAATGTGATCATAATGTTTATCTAAAATGTACCAATAAACTCAATACAGGGGAAAAAGAATATGTTTAAAAACATAAATTATTTGGTCTCTCCTCAGAGTTTCTGATTCAGTGGCTCTGGGATGAGGTCTGAGAATTTTGTTTTATATGTTTCTTAATTTTCCTGATGATTCTTTGCTATTATTTATATCTAGATATTCTCTGAAAGCCTCACATGCTCATAGATGGGGCTTCTTGGAGGCAATAAAATTATGAGAGTGTAGTTTTCATCAGTGAACTAGTTTAATGATATGCTAAAGCTGGGCATGATATAAGGAGGTGGGTTACTTTGGGCATAGCCTGGAAAAGTATATATTCTTCCTCCTCTTTTTCTCCTTCTCTGCTTCCTATCTGCTGTACCATGAGCTCTCTTTCCTCTCCCATGCCACCTGCCTTGGAGCCATCTGACTATGGGTTTAAATCTCTACAAACTGTCATCCAAAATAAACCTCACCTGCTTCAAATCATGGGTGGTGAACATTGTGGCTCAGGGACAAGGAAGTGAGACAGATTTAGCAACTCTGAGACACAAGGAGAGTAAATAAACTACGCTTTAATAAAACACTAAATATGACTCTTTGTGTGGTTTCTAGGGCACAGACCACACATTCAGACAACAACAGCTTATAGAAATCAATTCAGAAGAGTCTAAGAGCCTGAAAAACTGGCTTGGAACACTCAGCTCCCTGGGCTTTCACAGGTGTCTGAATTTGGCCAGAGAATGAATCAGAAAGGCCTGTAGTAAGGACAAATCAGAGAATCATCAGGGCACTTCACCTACATGAAAGAGTTTTCAAGAAATCCACCTAATAGACATGTCCCAAAGCTTGGGGAAGGTAGCAATCAGAGCTTTGACTCAGGCCTAGAAAGTCTGAAAACGTGCTGGATAGGGAAGCCTAAACAGAGACAAAAGATGATGATTTGGTTTTCTTGGGCTTGCAAAGACAAGTGAGTTTTCCCTTGAGTCAAATACACCTGCAAAAAGCTGCTAACCTGGAGCTGTTTATTTTTAAACTCTTGAAAATTGCAACCTAAAATATAAAATAATTATCCATTAGTATATATCATTAGAAATAAATGAGCAGTTCAATAGGAGCTTAAATAAATGAATAAATAAATAAATGAATCATAATCCAAGATCCCATGCAGAATAATCTCAAATTATTTCCATAGATAACCCCACTTCAACAGGTAGGACATATTAACTTCTCACTCCCTAAGTATGAGCTTCTATACAGTTGCTGTCTTCAAAAAAGTGGGGAATGAAAAATATAAATGTAAATAACAACTGTCTCCTGGAGAAACTTGGCAAGTATTAGCCAGACTTTAAGCTAACATCTAAAGTGATAAGTCATGGAGATAGTATGTGCTTTTGATATAACAGATGAAAAAGAGACTTTACACATGTGGTCTTCCTTTCCAAAAACCTACAATTACAGCACTATCATGAAAGATCATTACACAAATCCCAACTGAAAAACATTCTAAAAAAAAAAAAAAAGCTAACCGTTACTTCTCAAAACTGTCAAGGTCATAAAAAGGAGAGTCTGAAAAACTATCAGAGCCATTGGAAGGCTAAGGGGGCATGATAACTAAACGTAATGTGGGACTCTGGATGGGGTCATAGAAGAGAAAAGAAATTTAGATATAAATTAAAGAAATCTGAACTAGCATGAACTTTAGAATAAAGTATCAATATTGGTTTACTTGTTGTGCCAAGTATACCACATAGAGTTTAACAAGGTAATGTAGCTATGTGGCATACAGCAACATTTTGTACTACTTTTGCAGCTTTCAGTAAATGTAAAAATGTCTTAAAATTAAAGGTATATAATTAAAGTACTTCAGCTGTTTCTCTTTAGGGCAAGATGACCATCAGAAAGAGACTCAGTGGAAGGGAGAGTGAGAAGATGGGAGCGCAGGAAAAGCAATCACAGTGATGAAGATTGCTGATATTTTCTTAATTCACTTGTCACCTGCATGCTTTTGTGCTCCTAATCCCCCCAAAAGACTAGTGAGCAAGCCCAGAAGTGCAAGTAATGAAGAGAGAAGAAACTGAGCACCGTGCCCTTGCTACTGAATTGAAGTCCTATGACTTGAGATACATAGAGATAGGATATGCCATGCATTTAAATGACAGAAGGTTGTCATCTACTACTGACAGTAGATTTGTCTAGGCTTTTAAATTCTAGAAGAAATAGTTATTTGTTAATATCAGAGAATGTCAAGAAAAATTTTATGATGTCCCCAAGACTATGCAGAGAAATAGAGGCAAAAAAGCCTATGAAACAGGACAAGATCACCAGGCACTCATGAAAAAAAATCATGTTACTCTCTGCTTGTATTCACTATAATTTGCTATGATTCATTGCAATATGTTTAAGGAAGATATGAATAAAAAAGCAAGAATAATTTCAGAGGTAATATTTAAGCTGAATTAGAATGATGATTAGGTCATTTCCTCAAGAAAAGTCCACTGAGGCAGACTGAAATAAAGGGAAGAAATCTAGGGTGAAGAGAAGGCATGAATATCACATATGCACCCGCACACACACACACACACACACACACACACACACACACACACACAGCACCCTAGTTCAAATGGGCAGAAGCACAGAAATCATAATAGTGTTTCATCAGGACAAACCACTTGAGAACCACAGAGGTTCTGCAACAAGGGATCTATAGTCACTGGCCCAAGGCACAGCTGGCCAGAGCTTGGCATGGTGAAGGAGAATGGAGACATGCAAATCTCGAAATCAGTTGATAAATTCAACCTACAGATCATTTAATGTGTAAAGGAGAGACAGGACTCAAAGCCACCTCTTTTTCTAGGACTAGATATGGCTTATTAATGATACCCAAACTCACATAGGAAATTGAGAGGAAGAGCAAATATGGTTTCAGGTAGTTGTCTCAGTTCAGAAGTAACATTAGCTACATTACTTAAGAGTGTAGATTAATAACTAACTTACAAACTCCTCTGTATCCTGCAAACATGTCTCTGTTCCATTTTCTTTGATGTTCATTTTTTTTCTATATTCTCTTCTGTTCTTGTTTTCCTACCCAGACAATTGTTCATCCTTTTCTATATATCATAAACATTTTGAACAAACTGCTAATAAGGTACATAAATCATTACTTCACTCATGGCTTCTGGATCAATTTTCCCTGCAAAAAAATGAGCTTCTCATAATAAGGAGCCAATATTAAGCCTGGTATTCATTAGGAGTTCAGTAAATGTTGGTTGAATAAATGAATGAATGAGTTTGTTTTCTTTTGTGACAAGGACTGTGTTGAAGCACGAATATAATAGTGGGGAGACAGAAAAGGTAATGCATAATGATGAGAAGACCTACATGAGTCTCACTGTATTCAATTTTTGCTACATTCCGTATTCAAATCAATCTAATGCCTAAAAAATCCTGAGTGCTGTCACAGGGCTCCAGTGGGGAGGGCTGACATTGGTATTCGAAAACACTTTGAGTAATTTCTTATTTTATGTCACTGTTCCTTCCTACCATGAATACAGGTGGGGCTTAGGCCATAAGTCCAGTGTGACAGCATAGAGAAGGGTGGACATATGGTGCCCTCTCTGGAGATACTTGAGGAAACCCTACAATGACAATATATATATATCTCCACACTTTTTCACTGAGTCTAGGGTAGATGAGTCTTTAAATGATTTTCCATAATTCAAGCAAACTGTTGCTGGGTGGTTGGGGCTGATGTAAGCCCAGAGCAATGTGAAAGAAAAATCTGCTAATGTGCATTTAACCCATACACATGTATTGAATGTCTTTTATATCCAAAAAGTACTTTCCTTCATTCTAAATTCTTCTGAGAAAGAAGTAAAATGATTCCTTGTGTAGGATTCTCTATTTCTAAAGGATATATAAGTGAATGATAAACTGAGAACACATAGAAGGTTTATTGATAGGAAATAGACATATGGTATTAAGGTTTTAAACATAGTATATTCTTAAGAATGTAAGTAACTGGGCTGGAGGGTTAGCTCAGCGGTTCCGGCGCCTGCCTCGCAAGCGCAAGGTTCTGAGTTCGATTCCCGGTAACCACATATAATGCTGGGCGTGGAGACACGCCCACCAACAATCAACACCGCATACCACAATGCCGGACGTGGTGGCTCACGCCTGTAATCCCAGCACTCGGGAGGCAGAGACCGGAGGATTGCTGAGTTTGTGGCAGCTTGCCAGAGCACCATAGTGAGCTCAGAGCCAGCCTGAACTACAAAGCGAGACCCTGTCTCAAAAAAAAAAAAAAAAAAATGTAAGTAACTTGAATAAGACTTGTACTAAACTAGTTAAGGTCTAATTAAAGCTATAAATAGACTGCATGTGAATGAATCATGGGAGAAGCTGGATGGAAAATTAATTAATGAAAATTAAATTAATTAAAATAATGAGAAGTGTGAAGATTCAGGTTAGTAACACCTTGACAAAATAGCTTCATACAAATTATTAAGTCAAGGATTCTACCATGAAGTTGCCTCTTGTATTCCTACTTGGTATTCTTTTTGCCTTCAAGTGCTGTAGCTCACTTTGAATGACTAGAGCAACAGGATTTCTTACCATAGTTAAAGACCTAATGAGCACCCTAAAAATTGTCAAGTACAGAACCCAGGAACAATAGGAACACACTTTCCTTTTCCTTTCTTTGCCATCAGCAACCTAGCTGGAAGATTATTATTGTTGAAAGCTTTCTATGTGCCAAGACCCTCAAAAGACATTTTGCCTTTGAAATGCCTTCTCTCTCGCAAAATTTGCTTTCAGAGGAAGAAGGACTAAATCTAATTAGTATAAAAAGTAATGAGAGATGAAGAATCAAGTTTTGTGATGGCCACTGTATATCCATCTTTTTAAAATATTTAGTTCATTAGCACATGAGTGTAGTACACAATATTTACATTCCTTGTCAGAAATTGATATATGCACATGACACATCTTATTTCTTTTTTCATCCATTTTCCCTTTCTTCCCTTCCCCCGCACCCATTCTTTATCACCTTTCTTTTATTTTTTTTGGTTGGAGACAGGGTCTTGCTTTGTAGTTCAGGCTGGCCCTGAGCTCACTATGTAGCCCAGGAAAGCCTCAAACTCAGCAATCCTCCTGCCTCTGCCTCTTGAGTGCTGAGATTACAGGCGTGAGCCACTACGCCCACCTATCACCTTTCATTTTTGTACATTTTCAGTACACATTGTTTGCATTTCTAACTACAAAAAAACTAGAATAGAGTGGGAATAACAAGATTACCAAATGTATACAATGAGTATATGAGTTTTGAAATGTTAAAGGGTATTTTTGAGGCAGTTATTCAGTGTCCAATGGTAGTATCACAGATTTCAGATCCCTTGGAAGATGCCACACCACCCCTAGGTTTGTCTTTCCTGCAAGCACATAAGCACTCCTGCACTGGGTCCTAAATCTTTCCCCATCTCAATTCTGTTATTGTGCCTGTGGGACCTCCACTTATACAAGTCACTTGGCTCCTCTGAGAACATGAAGGATACACTGTAAGGCTCTATTCCAAGCATTCATTCCCAGAAATACCACATTTGATACCCAGTAAAGAATTCAATTTCCTGAGGACTTCACCTTCTTTGTCCAGTAATTTAATATGGGCATGAGTCTGTTTGTACCATGCACATGGAAATAAAAATATTACTCCTCATGTCATCACACTTTCTTCTCATACTTAGATTTAATAGTTAAGCTAGTAACCCTCTGTAATACTTAATACAGCCTCACTCCAATGAGCTCAACTTTGCTTTGAAATAAAATTCCATTTTAAGTGCCAGAATTAGTATGCCAAATTCCATCCTTTAAAAATAATGGAAGATATAAATTTTTAGCACTGTGCTACCAGACTTTAGAAAAGGAAGGTGAGTAATGAAAAATGTCATACAAAGTGGATAACTAATGCCAATAATGAATGTCATCTCTGTAATGCATTTTACGCATGAGAGTATTAACATGCAGGTCACATCAAAGCTTGGCTCTGAATGGGCTGGAAGCCTGCTCATTCAGCATCCTTAATTTCCAGACTATTATCTTGCTTAATTTGTAAATTTAATGTTGTGTAATTTATTTTTTATTGTCTCATTTGTATCTCTCTCTCTTTCTTCAACCCAAGATATCTTCAGGGCCTAGAGGGCCTGTTACACTCAGATGTCCTTTTTTTTTTTTTTTTTTTTTTGCGGTACCAGGGATCAAACTCAGGCCCCCTGTGCATCCAAGGTTGGCATGGTACCACTTGAGCTAAATCCCCAGCCCAGATGTCCATTTTTATACAAGAATAAGCACCCTTGTTAAAGAAGATGAGCAGCAAATATTGCCACTTACTGGAGCAAAGACAGAAGAGGCCGCACTGTACTCCAAAATATCCAAGACAAGGATTGATTGAGGGCTGGAGAATAGCAAAAGCTGTTTAACAGTGCCTTCAATAGGATGTGCTATAGCAAATTATTAAAAGAGAATGCATCTCTATCAGCATTTTTCCTTCTCATGAGACATTAGGATCATTTCAGTAATGATTTGTTCAGAAAATACTTTTTTTTTTTTTTGAGACAGGGTCTTGCTTTGTAGTTCAGGCTGGCCCTGAGCTCACTCTGTAGCCCAGGCAAGTCTCGAACTCAGCAATCCTCCTGCCTCTGCCTCCCCAGTGCCAGGATTATAGGCGTGAGCCATCATGCCCAGCACTATGGTATGTGGTATTGATTTCTGGTAGGTGTGAGTCACCATGCCCAGCATTGTATGTGGTGACCGGGATTGAACTCAGGACCTTGCGCTTGTGAGGCAGGCTCCAGAACCACTGAGCTAAATCTCTGGCCCCTCAGAAAATACTTTTATAGCCAGATATTTTATTTACAACAAATTCAGTTAGCCCAAATCTTAGTCTTTCTCTTTCACCATGCTGGCCCCCTTCACCCTATCGCTGCCTATGAAGAGGACTTGCTGTTGTCCTTCAACAATAACACTCTATTACTCACAAAATGACAAACAGTAAGGAACATTTTCTACAAATTTAAAATTACAAAAAAACAGTATCATGCTTTAGGAAAATAAGTGGTGACAAGTAACATATTCAGAGAAATTTTGCAAACACCACCAGCTTGGCTAGCTATTTTAGGTAGTGTTTTCACCCTACTACCACCTTAAAAATTAGATCAACAAGCAAGCTAAGATTTATAAAATGCCTACTAAGTGCTCCTCTTTGCAAAAAGAAGTGGGGCAAAAGTGATCTCTCAAAGACCTAAGGACCAGGTTAGTGCTCTCACAAATTAGCTGAATATGAAGAATAAAATTGCCAAATTTTCTCTGTATGCTAGACCTATCGCCAAGTGTATATATCTGAAAGAAGTAGAGACTATTCCCCCTGTACCTACACATCCTGTCTTCCCATACCAGTGAAAGTCTTGGAAGGCAGTCTTAAGTTTTTCAGAGTCATTAATATCAGTGTTCATATCTTGAGAAACAACAGCCTGAACATGAGCTCTGGAGTCTGATTACCTGGGTTTGCATCCAGCTTCCCTCTTTACCAGTGCTGTGATTCTGGGAGAGTCACTTAACTTGTCTATTCCTCATTTTCCTCAATTGAGAAATGGGGGTAGTGAATACACAGAAGATAATACAAGTTCACAAAAGCAGTGCTCAGAGCAGTGCCTGCCAAATCAGAAGCACTCAATAAAACAAGCTAAGATTATTTTTATTATACCCTCAAAGATGCCAGAAGGATAAAAATCCCTAAGTCCTGATGGGAAACTTCATATCACTTTCAGCTGTTGTTTGAAATGCAAAGGTTGCTGTGTGGTCCTCTTGGTCTCAATGGCTTGAGAATCTAGAGCAGGAAGTTGAACGCTGATGTAGTTCTGGAGGGAGAAATAGGATGCCACAACTGTTTTAGTGTTCTCTCCTCTCTGTGCTGTGATAGTGTTTATTTTTACTTGATTTAAATTTCTTCCAACTTCTTTCCTTTTCAAGGTGGAATTGAGTTTTGGCATGGTTATTGTGGGGCCTGTCATTGCAGGGGCAGCTGCGGATTAGCTGTTACAAGACTTCCGGTATCTCTTCCACTGCTTCCCTTCCAGGTGATGTCAGGGCTCCTTCACCAACCTTCATGTCTTTTTAATATCCAGGCATTCTTCCCTGCAACCAGAGGGGTGGCATTCTACTCTGATAGCCAGCACCACCATTTTCTCTATGCCCTTCAGCTAAGAGCTCACGTCATTCAAGAAACCTTTGCAGAATGAAAATGGTATTGTGGAATAGAATCAGTAACACACTACAAGAGTGCTACCTGTCTGTCTCATCCCTGCTCCAGGAACATTTTCACCATCATAACTCACTATGTTCTGTGGAATTCCTTTCTATCACATACTTTTTTTGCCTGGATGTCTTTACCTTCTTTTCATTTTGCATACAGATTGTCAATTTCTCTTTAGATGTCTCTGTAATGATGAGAGATCTAATTTTTTAAAGTGAAATAAAAGTTGGTGTTATTAATAAATTCACCTAAATAAACTAAGAGCACCAAAATGATTAGACCACTTTAATCAATGTTTTTCACTATACAAATAGTTTCCTAGCAGATATCCTCTCATTTCTTTCAATCAATCTACTCTTTGCTGAATGCTTATACATTTAGGCAGCATCGATTTTAATGCCATCCTGATTAATGCCACTAGAAAGGAAAAGAGTAACAAGGGTTGACAAGTTTGAGCAAAAGAGATGGCAAATCACATTGCTTATTTTGTGCTATAAATGTTTCCAAAATTAAATTATGGATTTATATAGAAAGCTCAATCTAAATCCAGAAGAATTTCCAAAAGAATGAGCTGTGTTTGGATGCATACTCTTTCTCCTTAACATATTATGGCTCCCTGACTCATTAGTAGACTTTCCTACAAGATGAAGTTCCTGTGAGACTTTCATACCTGAGAACATTGTATTCATACTGCGTTAACTTTCCATCACTGTGACAAAATATCTGAGACAGACAACTTAAAAGGGAAAATGTTTATTCTGACTCTTGGTTTTAGTCCATGATCTTCTAGTTTCATAGCTTTTAGGCCTTTGGTGAGTCAGAAAAGTGTGGTAGGGATCTTGTGGTAGAGCAAAGATGTTCACTCATAGAGACTAAGAAAGACACGGGTGGGCTGGGGTCCTAAACCCCCTCTTCCAGGGTAGCCCCAGGGACCTAACCTCCTCTCACTGTGTCTAACTAAAGCTGCTGCCACCTTTCAGTAGTACCGTGGCTTGTGATAAGCCTTTAACACAGTGGGCTTTTGGAAGACACTCCAGATCCAAATTGTGGCAGTCATTTTCTTCCATCTGAAAAAAACAAAATCATAAAACTTGTGAAGCAGAGTTTTCTCAGAAATACAGAAATTACAAAGACCAAAAAAAAATCATAAACTACCAAAAGTTGAAATTTCAACAGAACTTTGCTTTTGGCAAATGTCATTTTTCAGAGACTTACCATTTTCTGTGGCAGCATATTTTCTAGCTTGAGCTTTTAGGGATTACCACCTTATTGTGTGTTGTGGTTTGAAGTGTTTGGAGGGTTCCTTTGCTCTATTTTCACCTTAAATCATCATTCATTCCTCTGTGCTTTTCTACTTACAAGGGTTAAGTCGATAATGATCTTTTGATTTGACAAACGTGTTTAATTTTGCATAGAGGCAGATGTGCTAAGCATTTACACACTGTGCCTGCATCCTGGAATTGTGTTGGGATGGTAATATATAGCTCTGTTTTAGAGGCCTCTTTCCCAACTGTTCTACTTTGTTAATATCCTCAGTGAGCTCATTTCTAGTAAGCAGGAAGTTCCACTATGGCTGGTGTCAGGTGAGTGCTTCTCTTCTGCCCTAGGGGACTTCACCAACCCAAAAGGGAGACCTCAGAGAAAGTCCCTTCCTGTTCAGTGAGATTTACTCTGCAGGCCTCTGGGCATCTTCAATGGAGCTGTTTCTCTCCTTTTAACTTCAATCTGTTAGGTTTATCATTATAATGTACTTACATTTTGAAGAAATGGGCATTCTGAAAAAAAAAAGACAGGGATAAAGATTTTCAGTGCCAAACATATCAGAAAAAGAGAGAAACAAGAGTGTGTAAGTCCATGTGTAATTAGGGCACTCGGTCAGAGAAACACTGCAGTTGGAGTAAAGTTCTTTCAAGAATGTGATATACATTAATATTACATGGACTGTTTTCTCCTCCATCTGTTTTACTTACCTTCAGAAGCGTCTTTGCAGTGACCTACTAGCCCAGTTGCCATGCGCTTCTAAGGCATTCTCTAGAGACTGAGGCTTTATTTTATGCGTCACTGTTAGCAACAATACTTGTGTCAACCCTTTGGAAAGTAGATTGTGCCAACAAACACAATTCGCTAAGATTCAGTGGTTAGAGATATCTTGGTATCTCTCAAGCTATTGTACTGATACTGGCAATACATGCAGGAGAATCTAGCATGTTCTATAACTAGGTGTATTGCCTAATTGTAGGGAGAGGAGAGAGAATAAGAGAGAGAATGAGTGAGAGAGAGAATGAGTGAGAGAGAGATTAGTTTTTCCTTTCTGCTCTCTTTTCAGTCTTATCATACCCTACCATTGGCCCTTGTGAAAATTTCGATCCCAGCCTGGAAATGTGGGGGATGTTTGGTTAAATTTCTGAATTTTTTCTCTCTCTCTCTGATTGCCTTATAAATTAATTTTACTTTTTAAAATTATACTTATTAGCATATATCAGCACCAGGTAATGGGTTCTATTATGATTTTTTTTTTTTTGCAATATGTGGGATTGAACTCAGGACCTTGTGCTTGCTAGGAATATTATGACATTTTTATGCATGCATGCAAAGTGTTTGGTAATATACACCCTCTCTACAACCCTTTTATTAAGTGTCTGATGTTTAGGGAAGGCCATGAAGGCTATATAATAAAGTTTTTCATTTGACATATACATTCTGTCTGGTAAAGTTTTCTGTGAGGAAAATTGGTTATTGAAAGTACTTAATATCTTCTAGAGAAATATATTTTAACAAGACCCTAAAAAGTCTTTAGGCTTGACAATCAAGCCATTAGTATAAAAAAATGAGGAGAAATCTAGAGTACATTTGATGTGGGTTTCCCTTCAGGAACAGCTGGCATCTATGTAGTATGCATGTGAAAAATATTATGGCTTAAATGTTACTCATTTTCTTAGTTACTTTGTTATTTCTGGAACAAAATACCAGACACCCACAAGTTAAAGGAGGGAAGGTTTATTTTCACTCACAGTTTGTAGAGAATTCAGTCCATAGTTGACTGACTCCAAGACAAGCTACCATGGCAGATGAGAATGGCAGAGGAGAAACAGCTCATGGACGGTAGGCAGCAGGCAGCAGGCAGCAGGAAAGTGCAGTAGTAAGCCTACTTTTCCTTTTTTTTTTTTTTTATTCTTTTTTTCGGTATGAGGTTCAAACTTGGCTTCCACTTGAGCTAAATCCCCTGCTCTTTCCCTTTTTATTCATTTAAGTTACACACCTACTGGTTGGTGCCACTCACTCCCAGGGTAGGTCTTCTGCCTTCAGTAAATCCATTCAATCACAGCTAAAATTGTGTTCATCCAATCTGTGGACTGATCTAGTAATTGCAATTATCATTCATATTCAAACACCCTAGATCCAGCCACCTCCGAAAAGTTCAACCTTATAAATGCATGAAGTCTTGGGGAGATATCTAGATATAAGCCATAGCATTCACTAACTATGAAATAAGTATCTTATATTTGCATGACTGGTACAAGATGTTCTTTATTGGTTGTCTAAATACATACACTGATTTAGGGAGCCAGTTTACGGCAAAGTTACTCTCTTTAAGATCTTACAAGCTTATCTGGTTTTGAAATTGTGTAGAAGATCTAAAAGTAAAGAATTAAAAGCCAACTATAAATTGCCAATTACACCATAGTTCTAAAATAAATTTGTACATATTTTAAGATTATATATGAAGTTTGAAATATTATGTGTGAAGCCCTCAGCACATGCTCCTTTGCAGAAGTGCATTGATTTGATGTAGTTAGAATCCATGGGACCATGTAGATTCACTCAGGGATTTAAAGGAGAAATAGTGGTAACTCCAGACACTGTTTTGAGTGGTTCACATTTATTTGCTCGTTTATAGCTCATGACAGTCAACTTCCAATAGAAAAGGAAACTATGACATGAAGAGATTAATACAAAGGTGTCATGGAGAAGATAAGCGAGGAGTTTTGCCTTATTATGTCAGGACCAGAAAATACCTTTAAAATGCCATGCAGTTCTATATTTTTCATTGAGCAAATCTATAAAATTCTCCCAAAGCACATGAAAGAAACCCCAAATAAATATCAAGAATAAAAGGCTTCTCTATGAAAAAGCCTCAGATTGTAAATGTTAATTTTCCTCAAATTAACTGAACACTCAATTAAAATTAGACCAAAATTCCTTCAGGATTTTAAATGAAACTTTGCATAGGGATTATTGGGTTGTACTAGACTTCTTTGGAAGATAATTTCCATGGCTTTGCATGAAACTTTTGAAAAAGAGATTTGCATGGTTACTTTTGCTAGCAGATATTCAAAAGTACCATAGTAATTGAAATCAAGTAATAATGCAGAAGCAGATTAAGGAACAATAAAACCAAAATAGAAATCCAAAAATATACCCATAACTTTGACTAAAATGTGATTTAGGAGGGAAAAAATGATCTTGGAACATGGTAGGTTCCCTTTTGAGAAAAATTAAGGTTGACAGTAATATACCCAAATATTCTACATGAAATAACATGTTAATACTTATCATAAAATATTGTAAGAAAATAGTGGGGTGTTTTCTAAAATGTAATTTCAAGATGGCAGTGAAGCTTCCTTAACATAGAAGTTACAGGATTTATAATGGAAAACTTAGTGAATTTAAGTGTACGAAGAGGGAAAAGCCCTGTGTGTGATTAAAAACATCATAAAGAACATAAACTATGTGAATAGAGATAGCAATGCTGAATAAGAAAACTCCAGACCAACGTGAATGTAAGCACACATTGTCAGTAACTCCTAAGATGTCCTGTAAAGTTCCATAGTAAGATCATGATATCCAAATCATACATTTTTCTCATTCCAATTCCTTTACATACCTGTAGCATCCACTCCTTTTTTCTCATACTTGACTGATGACCTTCTCGTTTTGTTGAGAAAGTAAATCAGTGAATCTAAACAAACTTTGGTGTCCTCCAGTCAACAGATCACATAGTCAGCATCTTCTATATCTGTGTATTTTGCCTTGTTGCTCCTTGTTAGTAGCGCATGCCTATAACACCAGAATGAAGGAAGCTGAAACAGGAGTATCACTATGAGTTTGATGCCAAACTCAGATACATAGTGAGTTTATGGCCTGCCTGCTCTATTCTAAGAAACTCCATATAGAAACAAAAAAAGCAGGGGTCAGAGATTTAGCTCAGTGGTCCCAGGGCCTGCCTCGCAAGTGCAAGGCCCTGAGTTCGATGCTGGTAACCACATACAATGCTGGGTGTGGTGACTCACGCCCACCAGCCATCAATACCATGTACCACAGTGCTGGTGTGGTGGCTCACACCTGTAATCCCAGCACTCTGGAGGCAGAGGCAGGAGGATTGCTGAGTTCCAGGCTTGCCTGAGCTCCATAGTGAGCTCAAGGCCAGCCTGAACTACAAAGCGAGACCCTGTCTCAAAAAAAAAAAAGGCAATGGATGAGTGATCTGTGATCTGATCTATGCCCTGAGTTTCTATTTGAGCAGCTCAAATTGTCTCTTATCTACCCAGGACTCACTTCTATAATGGTCCTGTCTCTTTTCCACATTCCTTATTCCTCTTTCCTCTCTGCTGGGTCATTGCCACCACCATGTCAATATCTCAAAATAGCATCTCTCATATTACAAAATAAACCAAACTCCCTTTGATTCTATATCTTCCTCTGGATATAACCATCTTTCTCTTGTTTGTCGGGCAAAATTCTTCTAAAGGAGATTGGGGGTGTTCATGTTTTCTGATGCTCTCTGTAGCTATTCACTTACACTTTTGATACTCTCTACTGAAACCTCTTATCTCTAATTAATTACCTTCACATTTCCAAATATAACTGTGTATTCTAAGTTCCTGACCTTATCAAATTTGCTTTTATGTCACTTAAGATCTGAGCTTGGATTCTGGCCTCAGTGTATCTCCTTTGAGATTCTCCTGGGAAAAAGCTTCCACGGAACATAGACCTATCTGAAGTGAGAGCATGGAGGACTGCTAGGGACCACTGAGATTTACAGTGCTTAACAAGAGTAGTTAATTTTATGGACCATTCGTTGTGCACCAGTCTTTGTTCTAATTCCGTCCAGCTTGTGGGTCTCCATATTTTCCTGGCTTTTGTGCCCTTCCATTGGTCTTCTCTTCTTAGGCCTCCATGGTGGACTTTTCTCTTGTTCTTCTCCCTGTAGACCTGGAGACCTCAGGACTTCCCCATAGAAACCTAGAGACCTCAGGACTTCCCCTTGGATAGCTTCACATTCCTGTCTACACTGACTTCCACGGGTCCTGTGGTTTAAATACTACCTCCGAAGCATGACTCACACTCTTGCCACCAATCCACCAATTCTAGCTGCTTCCTCCCTAGTGTGCACTCTACCACCTGGGCAACACTGAGGTAGTGAATAGACTCCTCAAGCTCGGCATGTACCTTGACGGTTCCTGCTTTCTTCTTTGTTTCAGAAAGTCACTAGTCAACTAGTGCTTAGGGAAAACATCTTGTAAATATCTTCTCTGCCTGTTTTCTCATATCTCACCCAGTGCTTTTGTCAGCTTTTCATTTAGGGCATAGCCATAATTGTTGACTTCTTACTATTTTCATTTCCAAACCCAGTCCAGCCATCTATGGCTAGAGTCCTGCTATAGATTATAATATTCTGACATTTGTGTGTTTTTTCTCCTATTCTTGCTAACAGCCTTTTAGATACATGTACATATACATACTGTTCTATACTGTAGCCATATTTACTCTGCTGGGAATATACATAAAACAATTAAAAGAACCATATCATAGTGACATATGTGCACCCATGTTTATAGCAGCTCAGTTTGTGATAGCTAAATCTTGGAAACAACCCAAGGGCCCATCAATTGGACACTGGATAAAGAAGATGTGGTTTTTCTGTAAAATGGAGTATTACTCTGCCTTAATGAATGATGTTTGAGTCATTTATACTTGAATGGACGTACCTTGTGGACATACTCATAAGTGAAATAAAGAAGTCACAGATGTGTAATATCATATCTGCCCTCTGGTATGGGAAACTGAAGATCTTAATGAGTTCTACAATGTAGGATGGATATTGTAAAATAGAAAACATTCAAAGGGGAATGTGGTGGAGGGGTGATAAATGAGGGGTAAAGAAAAAATGTGATGGTAATTTAAAAAAGGGAAACAAAGCTTATGTATTTAGGGTGTGGGGGTTGTAGGGTGGGTAAGAGAAAGGGAAAAATCAGAATTAAATCATGTCATATACAGGTACAAAGTCCCAATATTGAGGGTGATCATGCTGTGAATATATAATGTACCAATAACAATAAAAATAAACTAAAAAATGAAAAGAAATCATAGTGTATCATTCTCCATGGTACATCTTTTTTTATTGAATTCTTTATTGGTACAATTTATATACATCTCAAAATCATGTATAACATTGGGGAATTTGTACCAGTATATGACACAAGTTAATTCTCATTTTTACCCATATCCCTACACACCCCTACCTCCTCACCCCACTTATACATGCTTTTTTATTTTCTTTCTATATTATATTTATTCGTTCCCCTCATCACATTCGCACACCAAGTTTCCTATAGAAATTTCCCACTCTATAAAAGCTGTCATACTTTCTAGAGCTCATTTGCATCTACAGGTGTTCATGTCAAAGAGAAGATCTGGAATTTGCCTATCTGTGATCTATTGATTTCACTTATTAGTATATCCTCCAGGTGTCTCCATTTGCACCTAAATGGATCGATATTGTCCTTCTTTATGGCAGAGTAATACTCCATTTTATAAACAAAAACTACATCTTCTTTATCCACTCTCCAGTTAATGGACATTTGGGTTGTTTCCAAGATTGAGCTATCACAAACTGAGCTGCTATGAACAAGGATGTACATCTGTCTTTCCAATGTGAGTTTTTAAATTCTTTTGGGTATATTCCTAGCAGGGGGATAGCCAGGTCAAATGGGACCCCTAGTCCTAGTTTTCTGAGAAATCTCCACACGGATCTCCACAATGGTTGCACAAGTCTGCAATCCCACCAACAGTGGAGAAGGGTTCCTTTCTCCACACAGCCATGCCAGCATTTATTGTTGGTTGATTTTGTGATTGCGGCCATTTTTTGTGGAGTGAAATGAAATCTGTGTTTTCATTTGCATCTCTTGAATGACCAGTGATGTTGAACATTTCTTCATATGTTTCTTGGCTGCTTTGACTTCTGCCTCTGAGAACTGTCTGTTCATTTCAGATGCCCATTATTGAATTGGGTCTTTAAACTTGGGGAGGCTGATCTGTTTGAGTTCTTTATATATTGTAGATAATAGCCCTTTGTCTGATACACAGCTAGTAAAGATTTTTTCCCATGTTGTTGGTTGTCTTCTAGCAGTGCCAGCGACTTCTTTGGCTGTGCAGAAGCTTTTCAGTAGAATGAGATCCCATTTGTTGATTCTTTCTGCT
>PVIC010038118.1:0-17755 GCA_004025085.1 Thryonomys swinderianus | reverse complement strand
GGCTTGTCTGTCGTCACACTCAAGGGGACTCACACCCTTCTTTTTTCCTCCTGCTCTTGTTTGAATAACTGAACATCAAGATCTACAAAAAAGGACATTGCAATCTCTATTTGCCTTTGTGTGCTTGTCTTTAATTGCAGCAGCTCCAAGTATTTACTGAGTGCTTTTAAAGAACATGAATGAACAAATGAATGGATGACTGATATTATCAAATGGCAACCATACTGCAAAATAAAACACTTTCAAAATTTTCTGTGAAAGCAACTCACTAAAATTAATTCAACATTTGGCTCAGAAAATAAGTCTTCCAGCCAAGTGAAGTGTTCATTAATGGTTGAACCGATAAAGAAAATTTGGTATATATATATATATACACAATAGAATATTATTCAGTCATAAAAAGAATGAAATCTTGTCATCTGTGGCAAAATGGATGGAACAGGGAGAAATAATGTTAATGAAATAAGCCAGGCCCAAAAACAAAAGTACTTCGTGTATTCTCTTACATGTGAAAGATTAAACATTTGATCTCAAAGTAGAAGAGAGTAGAATAGTAGTTAATCGAGACCAGGAAAGGCACAGATGGAGTTTGGATACAGACACTTACACACAGTTATATAGAAGAAATGAATTCCAGTGTTCCGTAGCACAGGGGGGTGAATACAGTTCATTATAATTTACTATGTATTTTAGAAGGAGAGAGAAGGAGCTCAAAGTCTCCAAACATAAAGAAGTGATAAGGAAATGGACATACCTATTACCTTGACACCATGAATATACATTGCAAAAGTGCATTGAAATATTATATTGTGCCATACGTATGAATGATTGTTATAGGTTAATGAAGAAGAAAATCTAAAACTGAAAAGAAAAAAATATGTCTCTTCGGCTGACTGAAAATACTGTATACTTCCTGGATGTCTGGGACATACACATCCACATGTTTGGCAACCACCTGAAGAAATAGATTTAATCCCTGAGAATGTTGCAATCAAATGATTTCTTTTTATAAAAAATGACTTCTTTATTGTTTCCAAAGTAAGCTCTTTCAATATTTCTTAGTGAAAGATTAATTCTTTCCTTTGTATGTTGATGCTGAGCTCTTTTTACTAATCCTACATGTAAAATCTAGCTTGAAAAGGAGGCATGGAAATCAAAGAATGCATTTATAAAAGGTTCGTCATCAAGGGAACATTGATACGGGGCTCCTGATGAGCCAAGTTCTGGGGCCACAAGCAGAGGAATGGATTAATTCCTGTGCAATCAATCCTGAAATGTTTCCTGAATGAGGGGAGTTTTGAGTCGTATTTTAAAGGAAGTAAGAGCCATGCATTGAAGCAGGGCCAGGAGACCGGGGAAAGGAGTTATCTAGTCACAAGCGTGAATTTTAAAGCAAGACAGATTGATCTCTTTCTCCCTGTCCTCAGGAAAATATATTATCTCAGAGATGAATGAGGGGCAGGGAGGTAGGGTGTGAAATGTGATGGGGAAAACTGGATGGGAAGCTGCTCCAGGAAGCTGCCTCCTTTTTTTTTTTTTTTTTTTTTCTTTTTTTTTTTGGAGACAGGGTCTCACTTTGTAGTTCAGGCTGGCCCTGAGCTAACTATGGTGCCCAAGCAAGCCACCGCGAACTCAGCAATCCTCCTGTCTCTGCCTCCCGAGTGCTGGGATTACAGGCGTGAGCCACCACGCCCAGCATTATATGTGGTAACCGGGGATCGAACTCAGGTCCTTGTGCTTGCAAGGCAGGCGCCGGAACCACTGAGCTAACCCTCCGGCCCAGAAGCTGCCTCCTTTTTGAGCTGTGTCCAGAAGTAGGATTGGTGGGAGAACTCAGCCCAGGAGAGAGCAGGAGAAGCCAGGGCCGGAGGAGCAGGGCCAGAGTCACTAACTTTGTGATCAGCTGCAGAAACGTGGATTCTCTTAAAGAGCCAGAGACTATCACTGAGGTGGCCGGGAGAGACTAGCTAGATTAGCAGGCAAAGGCAGCAAAATACGAGGGGAGTGGGGTTGAAAGCAGAGTCCAAGGGTCTGTCTAGATTTACCAAGGTGAAAACAGTGAAAAAGAAATGTGAGAAACAAAGATGGAGAGAGACAAAGACAGATCCAGAGAGAGAAAGAGAAAATAATAAGAGTCCAGTGGTCAGGATAGCATAGGTTCTGCATCGGTAACAAATAAGCTCCACTTCTCTGCGGTTGAACAATGGCTGTACCCTGCTTCAAGTTCTTGTCATTGTGCATCTGCACCGTAGTCGGAGATCCAGACCGACCGGTTTAGCCCTTTGAGACATGCTGCCACCACTGGCAGGGCAGAACAAGGAGAGCTTAGAGAACCTCACCGTCTGGTTCCTACAACTTTTGCTAGCAAATGGTTTACATCACTCCCTGCTGTAGTTTTGATATAATCCCCAAATTCATTTGTTGGAAACTGAAACCCCAATTCAAAGTCCTGTTGATTTCAATGGCCAGACAGGTGCATCTAATGAAGAACTAAGCAAAATGGACACTCCTTGGGAACACACTAATAATGAAGTAAGTAGATCACAGATATGTAAATACCATATCTTTTCTTTGGTATGAGAACTTGGAGATGTAAATGAGTTCTAGAATGTATGATAGATTTTGTGAAATAGGAAATATTCAAAGGGAATGTGGTAGGGGAAAGTAATGAGGGGAAAGAATAAATATGATTTGAAAAGAAAAAGAAAGCACATGTATCTAGTGGGTGGTGAGTTGTGGGGTGGGTAGGGATATGGGTAAAAATGAGAACTTGTGGCATATACTGATACAAATTCCCCAGTCTTGAGTGTGATTGTGAGCTGTATGTAAAATGTACCAATAAAGAATTCAATTGAGAAAAAAGAAAAAAAGAATTAAGCAAAGCCACCGTGGCAAGGTGTGCCTCCTTGATTCATTCTGGTTGTTCCAACATGTTAACTCACCCCTCAACACGGGGCCCATATGTGGCCAATAGTGGGATCACACTCTCCACCCCGCACCCAACTGTATGAGTCCCAAGTTGTATACCACAGCTGGGAAGCCTGTGTTTCTGTGGATGGTTAAATCCATATCTTTAAATAATTGCTTCATCCCTTATATCAGAAGGAACTGGGTTAAGTGCCAGTAAAGAGATCCAGCAAGACTTGTTTAAACAAGATAAATTTGTTTATTTCTCACATGAGAATCTAAACATATGAAGCAGAAAGATAGAAGGCTCTTGGGCCTCCAACAATTATAGATCCAGTACAAAGACAACAGAGCCCTCATATCTAGTAAGAGAGAGACAGGAGGAAGGAAGAAGGAATACCCTGTGTATATTCTGACCTTTTAAAGAACTTTTTATTTTTTTAATTAATTATTAATTTTTGAGATGGGGTCTTGCTTTATAGTTCAGGTTGGCTCTGAACTTACTATGTAGCCCAGGGAAGCCTAGAACTCACAGCAATCCTCCTGCCTCTGCCTCCTGAGTACTGGGATACTCCTAAGTGTGAGCCACCCCCCCCCATGCCTGGCATTGTGGTATGTGGCACCAGGGATTGAACTCAGGACCTTGTGCTTGTTAGGCAGACTCTGGAATCACTGAGCTAAATCCCTGGCCATTAAGGAACTTTTTAAAGAAATTTTCCATTTGTCCTACTGATAATTTAGGCTCAGGTTTCAGTCCTCTTAAGTTAGTTATTTGTCTTCTCTGTAATTATATCTTGAGAGAGAGATATTATTTTTAGTTAATCAAAGTTTCTATTTTTATGACTATGGGAATGATGTTTACTCTGGCTTCAAGCACAAAAGTTTCTTTTCTTACAAAGCTTTTGGTTTTTCCTGGATTTTTGACTGGCCTTTTTTTTTTTTTTCACTATCTAGCACTGTTCAGATTTGTTCCTCCCCTGCACCCCAGCTTTCTGAGCCTCCATCATAGGAGGTAGTCTCTTCTCTCTTCCACGTGGAAGCTTTTCTCCTAGTATCTGCTCTCTGAATCTGCCACAGAGCCACTGCTTTTGTAGGTTGGAGTCATTTCCTGGGTACATCTTTTTTCTTAGTTTACTAGAACTTGTTTTTGCTCAAAACTTCCTCCCAGATTACTCCTAGAGCAGCAACCAAAGAGGTCCTGGTCTAGGCATCAGACATCCTGAGATAAATGAAACAGTCTCCTGAAAGCATTCACTGCCTTGTGACCGGAACAGATCTGAAGAAAGATAGAAATGATGCTTAATATATATATTTAATAATGCTTAATATACATGATGTGAAGCACTTAGCTAAAATATGGGGCTGCATGTGAGCCAGAGCAATGAAATACATTTGTGGGATCAAGGAAAGCTTCATAACAGAGATCACACCAACCTCTGAAGAAGACTGTTTGCTCATGGGGAAGTGGAAGAAGAATGTTCCAGGCAGAGGCAACAGTGTAGGCAGAAGTTTGGGATTTGAAAGACAAAGCCACTTAGAGGAACTCTGAGTTCAGCGATTCTAAACCACATGGCATAGATTATGACCCAAGGATAAAGGACCTAGTATACTTTCTCAGTTCTAAACAACCCATTTACAAACTGATGAGCACGTCTTATTAGCAAGTTTGTGGCCTAAGCAGGTGTGTACATGTGGTCAGCACACTTACAAATCCAGACATTTCTACCCAAGAAACAGGTCTCTTTAGTTCCAGCTGTAGGGTTTCAGTCCTAATGCAGACAAAGGAGGCAGCAGTGCTTCTGTCGGGTCTTGGTGTTCCTCAGTAACAGATTGCTTGGGTTTTCTCAAGAGAGAAAGGATTTTATTAGAATACATGAAAGAGTAAGTAGGTTTAATTAGGATGCAAAATCTTTGGTTTTCCTATGGGGCAATGACATTATTAGGACTCAAAACAATTTAAAATTTCTCTACTGCTGCAAATCTCTACTGCCTTAAAATGCTATCTCCTACTTTGATGCATATTTTGCCTTGCCTTCAAAAGACAGAAGTAGTCCAACCCACGGTCCCCGCCTCCTTTCCTGCCTTCCCTGATTATTGGTTTGCTATGTATTTGCAACATTCTTCAGTGTGTCAAAAGGGGCTAGAGCAGACATAACCTCACTTCATAGACTCCTTCTGGCTCCACATCACAAGTCTCCTGAGTATTTTTACATTATTATTGGTTGAAACATATTTAAAATATCTTTCTTCCATAAATACATGTGTGAATAGCTTCCCTGTCTCCTTGCAATACCCACTTTATAAGGAGGAAGTAGCCAATTGAACAACTGTTTTTATGGAGAAGCTCATACTTTTTAAAAAAGCCACACCCATTAATATTAGAACACAGAACAAGGCACTTCATACTTACTCTCCTTTTAAATTATTTTTACTTTATCAGTCAAGGAAGCAATGATTTTACTATAGTAGTTCTTTAAGAAGGAAAGAATCAGAGAAGAAAATGGCAGTTAAATTGCCAGGAGGAATTATGCAAAGGAAATGAGTGGCTGTGCTGTGGAGAGAGTAGGGTAACACTAATAATGCAATTATGTAATAAATATATACAAACTTAATTCATAAGTTTTGCTATGGAAATGTGTTAGGTATTGAGTTCATTCATTCACTTTTTCAACTGCTATTGAATGAGCACTTGGCTAAATGTTGGGCATTTGCAGGACAGGGGGACAGATGGAGGAGGAGGCTATGCCCTCAGGGAACATACAAGATGAGATGCCTTTGACTTTCATGGTTAAATAGTGTGATCATGGCTTGGGAGATCCAGTTCCTACCTCCTTTATCCTCACAGTTTAGAGTTGAGTTTCTACCCAAAATTACATCATCTTCAAATTTAGTAACTTATACTGTTATTTTTTTAATTGAATTCTTACTTATACTGTTATTTTAAAAAGACTCTTTGGTCACCGGACAACTGGAAATGATTTTCTTTGATTCAACCTAACTTTCTATGGCTTTTTGTGACCAACAATCCTATAAGACCTTTTGCTGCTTCTGGAAGAGTGTCAACCCTCCCAGGTTCCCTTCCCAGTTCTATCTCAATCCAGTGCCATTTTGGAGGGGTGTGTATGTGTGTGTGTGTGTGTGTGAGAGAGAGAGAGAGAGAGAGAGAGAGAGTGATTTGCAAATATATAGAATGTATGTGTAAATGTACTTACCCACTCATACATATGTTTATATACACGTATTATATACAAATGTGCTTATATTGTGTGTTGGTGAGCTTTCTGTTACTATGACAAAATACCTAAGAAAAATCAACGTAAAAGGAGCAAAGATTCATTTTGACTCACAGTTCAGTCCTTGGTGGCCCTGCTCTGTTGCTTTGACTTTATGGTGAGGCAGAATACCATGGCAGGGAGAATACGGTAGGGCAAAACTCTTGCCCTTAAGGCAGCTGGGAAGCATAAAGAATGTACAGAGGGCAGGTGGGGATGCCAAGATGCCTTCAAGGGCACACATCCTCAGTAACCTAACTTCCTCTCACCAGGGCTCATCTCCTAAAGTTTCCACCACCTCCCAACACCATCAACAGGTGGGGACATTTAAGATCCAAACCAGGATGTGAGGGCAATCTGGCTGCGACATCTGTCACCCCATTGATCGCCATGGTTGATTCGGCTGATCGGCTGGCTAGGCAGGTGTCCCCCTCCTCCCTCCCCGCTCCACGTGCGTCCCTCCCAGAACTGCACGCTCAGTCGAAGAGGACGAGCACCCCTGATAGAAAAGGACCATTTCCTCAGTCAAGGGTATACGAGCAGCTGTGCTCCCTGGCTAGAACCTCCAAACAGGCTCTCAAATCCAAACCATAACCATTATGTGTATGTATACTTATATTTCTGTTATACTCCTTTTTTTTCTTTATACTAGAAGAAATGCAGTTTTGACACAGAAAACAAAATTGCGTGTGACTCTGGATGGCACAATACAGTGAATCAAAGGCATTTCACAATCCAAACAGAGTGCTTCCATGTTGGTCTCATCTCTAAGGCAAGGGAGGGCTTACCCTTAGGAAGTGAGTGATATTATACAGTTTTAGGCATAAGCCCAGTGCATTTGAACCAAATCTCCATACAGAGGAGAGAAAATATCTGCATGGGATTGGGAGAATCTGCCCCAGCAGTCAAATCCTCTGCAGGGTTCAGGGGTCTTCTGGAAGTCATTGTTGGTGGGTCTTATTTCTATTCCTTCCCTAGTGCAATACCTTGCATCCTGGGAAAGATAGGTGGGGATTTTGTAGAGACGTCTTCCAGGGAGATAATTCTCATTCTTAGCAGGACTTTAGAGCACCATACAAGCTTCCAGAAATCCTTCATCAGTCTTGCCTGCACAATGCCTCATCCGATTGGCACAGGAAGGGCCTAGCACTGGGATGGTGAAATGTGATTCAGTGTCAGATACAAACAGTGGCAAGTTCTCTTTTTCCAGAGTTGGAAGTCTGGAGAGAAGGTGGGCAGAAACTGTGACTGGAAACACTGGCTAGGGAATCTCTGCTCTAGCCTGCAGCCCCAGCAGCTGGACATCTGGCCCAGCACACTGCGCAGACTGTCGAAATGGGGTAAAATAAGCTTCAGAGAATGCAAAGCAGGCAGCCTAATCTTTCTGGGTTCCTGTGCCAGAGCAGAAGGTCTCAAAACCGCAGGGAGGGGGGCAAGATCATTTGTGGACACTAAAAGCCAAAGGACAAGAGGACTCTGTTTTAGCAGACTAATTTATAAGAAAAATATCAGAAGCAAAAGGCACACATGGGAATATTGTTATTGGAAAGAGCATTTGGTGAAAGAATTTTTATAAATGGAAACTGCTTCGCATTCAGCTCATATTTAAAACACAAGCACATGGGCGGCAGGAGGGAAGCCACCCAGATATTTCCCTGAAAAGATGAACACCAAGCCTCATTCAGCTGTCCGCGAAGGGCCCAGCGGGGCTCTGTGTAGGGCCTATTCACTTTGGGAACTGCTGGCTTAGTTCCCCTGAGGCCACAGTGACCCAGCAAGCATGATAAAACATGAGAGCTACTGAAGAGCCATACCTCTGCAGAGATGCATTTCCCTCAGACAATTGAAGAAAAATTCTTCCTGGAAATGGAGACAAATTAAGTATGTATTAGAGGGAAAAAGTCAAGGATCCAGAACTCTCGGAGAAGTTGGCCTTGAATGTGGACTCAAGTCTCCGGTCCTGGAGAAGTAGCATAGCTTAGGGGTAGAGAAACTGCCTAGCACCTGGGAGGCCCTAGGTTCAGTCCCCACCACCGCACACACACGGACCATAAATGTATGGGGATGTCTCTCAGAAGATATTTCCCCCCTTCTGATGACCTCCCCAGCGGAATGAAGTGGATTAATTTTGGGTTACTCGGGTAAGAAGAGGAAAAGAACAGAGAAGATTGCTTCAAAAGACCTCTCCGATATGAACATCAAAATGGATCACCTTTCCAATAATATGAATTTATGTTAATAGAAATGAATGAACGTGAATTGATGTATGAATTTATATTAACAGAAATGAATGAATAAATAAGGAAACAAATATAGGGAAGGGAAGATGCTTTCTTAACGCCAACTACTAGATTTAGAGTGAGGTAGATTTAAGTAATCACCATATGTATCCATCACAGAAATTTCTTTACTAAGTATTAGGGATTGAACCCAGGACCTTCCCACTGAGTTTATCCCTAGTACTTTAATTTTTTTTCTTTTTATTTTATTTTCATTATTCAGTAAATTTTATTGGTACATTATATACACAGCTCACAATCACATACAACATTGGGGAATTTGTACCAATATGTGACACGGGTCCATTCTCATTTTTACCCACATCCCTGTTAATTTTTATTTTGAAACAAGTTCTCACTAAGTTGCTAGGTTGACCAGGTTTGGATTGAATTTGGGATCTTCCTGCCTCAGCCATCTAGACTGATGGGATTACAGGTGTACATCAGGATACTGGGCTAAGGTAATATCTTATTTAGACAAGAATTAGCAAGATGCTAAAACTAGTAGAGTTTAAGGACAAAATAGATATTCATATAGTTGCAATGTATCTTCCCGCAAATTCCTGATGAATTGCAGGAGACTACAGGCCACTCCTGTGCCTAAATGTATGAACAGCCTACGGATGACGCAGAAAGCCACGGCAGCTCTTCTGTGCTGATGTCACTACCATCATTCCAGTGGGAGCGAGAAAAAAATGGCCAAGCCCTGATGCTCAAGAACAACAGAAATTTTCACAGTTCCGGAAGCTAGAAGGGTAGAAGCCATCGGCCACACGCCCTCCAACAGCTCCAGGGGGACAGCCCTCCTCGCCCCCTCCCGCTTCCACAGGCGATTCAGGCCCCCGGCCGCAGCCGTGGGTTTGGCCTCTCCTCCACATCGATGTCAGTCCTTCCTCTGTGCCTCTCGTCCTCTGTCTACATGGCTGCATTAGGGACCCAGATAACTCAGGCCGATGCCCACTTCAAGAGGCTCCATTCAATCACATCTACAAAGATCCTTTCCCCATACAAGGTGATATATGTTCGCACGTCCTGGGATCTTTGGGGTGGCCATTACTGGGACTATGCGACACTTTCAAAAATACAAAACCCAAATCTCCTCACGAACACCCAAATTCACACAAACTTCATACAGACCCAAACTGAGGACATTTTACAGATCAACTGTGCTTTTAAAAAATGATGTTATAGGTAACAGAAAAAAAGGGAGGATGAATTCAAGATTAAAAGCCTCTAACGGAAACAGTTACCAAAAGCATCACATGGTTTTGGGTAGGATCTTGGCTTGGGCAGAGGTGTAAAGGGCCCTGTGAGAACACCAGTTAAAAGTCCACGCCATACTAAATATTAGTAATATATCAGTGTAAAATCTCCTGAATTTGACACTATGGAAGAGACTTTTTTAGACAAAATGCACTTTTCAGGATTCAAGGGTCAAGAACATTTTAACTAATTCTGAAAAACATTCTGTGATCTATTTATCATCTATCTATCACTATCTATCATCTGTCTATCATCTATCATTATGTATGTATGTATGTATGTATCTATCACCTATTTATCTATCATTTTCCAAGGCATATGCAAAGTAGGAAGCCATAAACTTGGCTAAACATTTTCTTGTTGAGGATGTGCTTAAAAAAAAATGGATGTGAGTAGAAGCATACGTCTGAGCTGATATGTCTTAGGCTATAGTAAGGAAATGAACTATTTAGAAGATGATGTTAAGAGCTCATCTTTTGCTCATCTATCCATTAGAATTAAATACCATGAATGAACTGTAACAGCAGTGTACTAAAGGAAAGAATCCAGACTCAAAAGCTGCATATCATCTGGCCTTTTTCTCCCTCTGGCTCTCTAATTCTATCTTTGTATTATGTGTCTATCATATCTCTGTCTCCAAGTATATGGAAGGAGAGAGAGAGAGAGAGAGAGAGAGAGAGAGAGAGAGAGAGAGAGAGAGAGAGAGAGAGAGAGAGAGAGAATAATGTAGTAAAATACTAACAACTGATCATCTCAGAGAAACTTATACTGGAATTCTTTGTACTGCTTCCAAAAACTGTTATCACTCATCTACCTGGGCTCACTGCTCAGGTCGGTGTCAAGTCCAGACCAGTGACTGGTTTGAGTTGGGAGACAGAAGTGTATCTTTGCTAAAATTCAGGCCAGGTTAACAGTTTTTGTGGTAATATGCTGTGAGAGAAGGACTGGTCTGCCAATTTAATACTGAATCATTAATGCCAGAGAAAGCAGCCTGAGGATGGTGGCTTTTGGGGGGCAGTGAGGGGGAATGGATTTTAACCAGCTTTTCTTTTAGGAACAGCCTTAACTGAATATCATACAATTCACACATTTAAAATACACAACTCAATGGTATATACTTTCACAATTGTGCAACCACTAGCACAGTCAACTTTAAAAGTGCTTTCATCATCCCTAAAGAAATGGTGTAAACTTCAGCTATTGTCCTGCCTACCCCTTTCCCCACTCAACCCAGCCAGCCACCAAATCACCGTCTGACTTTGTTGTTTAGCCTTGTCCGTACATTTTATATAGACTCCTTTTGGGTATGGCCTTTTTCACTTAGCATAATACTGTTGAGGGGCATCCACTACAGTACACCTGAAGTTAGTCTTCTGAATTCATTTTTTTCACTGTCATCTGAGAACCACTGATTCAAAAGAGCACCAGAAACATTCCATTTTGCACACACCCAGTTGTCTTTAGTGTAACAAGCTGAGTTTTACCTACTTAAGGGCAGCTGGCTTTCATATCCCACAAAACTCACCTATCACCTGCTGGCCAATGATAAGATAAGGCCAAGTGGTAAAAGACCCCTCCACAAATGCTTGTATCTTCCAGAGCTTTCTCACCTATAGATCATCAGCATGTTCCTAAGCCATAACACCGAGACACATAGGCCCTCTTTGTAAGGTTCCCCTTCCCCCTACCATGGGACTCTGGATGATGTTATGGTGAGGGGGACTTTCCAGTGCATGACACTGTGCTCTGGTATCACTCATTAAAACCTGTATGTGTTTAAAAAAAAAAAAACAATTCAAAAACAATTAATTAATTAATTTTTTTAGAAAAAACAAACTTGTATGTGTTATAGCCTGTCATAATCATCTCTTTTTCCTTCATTAGCTTCACACCTTTTGTGCCTGCTACCATTCCTCTTTATTTTATTTTATTTTATTTTATTTTATTTTATTTTATTTTATTTTATTTTATTTTATTTTATTTTATTGTTTTTGAGACAGGGTCTCGCTTTGTAGTTCCAGCTTTGTACTTCACGCCTGGCACTGTAGTATGTGGTATTGATTGCTGGTGGGCGTGAGTCTCCACGTCCAGCATTATATGTGGTACCGGGGATCAAACTCAGGACCTTGCGCTTGCGAGGCAGGCGCCGGAACCACTGAGCTAACCCTCCAGCCCACCAATCCTCTTTATTGATGAATAACATTCCATTGTATTGGTAGACATGGGTTGTTTATCTATTCACCTATTCACAGATATTTGGATTGTTTCTGCCTTGTGGCTGTTATTATTAATGCTGCTCCGAATACTTGTGCATAGAAGTTGGTGGTAACTCTTATTTCCATTTCTCTTGAGTCTACATCTAAGTGTGGAGTTTCTAGTCAGATGTTAAGGCTCTGTTTAATCTTCTGACTCTTTTTCTGAGTATACCATTGTGCATTCTCACATGCAGTATAGAAGGGCCTAATTATTCCACCATCCTGACAACACATTATCATCTGACTTGATTTTAATCATCCTGCTGGGTGTGAAGCAAGCACTTCTGGTTTGCATTTCCTTGAGGACCAGTGATGCCAAGCATCCTTTCATGTGCTCTTGGCCATTTGTATATTTTCTTTGGGGGAAATGTCTAGATTTTTTGTCCATTTTTAAATTAAAGTATTTGGCTTTTCATTTTTAAGTTGTAATGGTTTTGTATCTTCTTAATACAAGTCCCTTATCAGATATTGATCTGCAAATATTTTTCTTTCTTTCTGAGAATTAGCTTTTTACTTTCTTGATGGTAATCTTGACAACAAAAACATTTTTCATTTTGATGGTTTCTTATTTAATTTTTCTTTTGTTTCTTATGTTTTTAGTGTTAAAGCTAAGATACCAACTACAGGTTGATATTATGGCTTGCATAAAGACATCTCCCTTAAAGCCTCATGTGGTCATAGGTGGGGCTTTTCAGAGGTGGCTGGATCTAGAGTATGTAATGCTGAGATTAAACGTGTGGTACTGGGCTTAAGGTTATATGATTACCAAATTAGTCCATTGATTGGTTTGGTACAGTTTATCAAAGTTAACCACTACTGTTTCTCTCAGGGCAAGTAGCCTGGTTAGACTATAAAGGCAAGTATCATGGATAGAATATAACAGAAACAAGATCATTGCCTTTCCTTACTGTTTGGTAATTCACTATTTACTGTGAGCTAAACAAACCTGTCCCTCTTTATCTTTGGGTGTCAGGTAATTTGTCTCAGCTACAAGAAGAGTAACTAAGATGGTTGAGTAACCCTAATGTAAAAATATAAAATATAAAATGCTTCAAAGTTCAGAACTTATTGAGAACTGATGTAATACCCTAAGTGGCAAATTCCACACCTGACCTCATGTGCTAGTTTGTAGTCAAAAGGTGGATGCACCCATATTTTGCATTTTGGCTATATGTATATATGAAACAGATGAATTCCATGTGCAGACTTGGGTCCACTTCGAGGATATCTCAGTATTCATATGCAGATATTCCAAAATCTGAAAAAAAAAAAAAAAGAAATTGGAAACATTTCTGGTCTGAAGCATTTTAAGTAAGGGCTACTCAATCTGTACAACTTCATTGCCAAATCCAGTATTATAAAGATTTACCCCTTTGTTTTCTTCCATGAGCTTTATAGTTTAGCTTTTAAATTTAAATTTTTGACTAATTTTTAGTGGGTTGTGTGTGTGTGTGTGTGTGTGCACCAGAGATAGAAACCCAGGCCCTCACATAGATTAAGTGCACACCTTTTCCCTGGCTATACTTCAACCCTCAATTAATTCTTTATATGTGGTTTAGGTATTCTTGCATGTGTCTTTCTCTGTGTCTTAGCACCATTTATGAAGAAGATCATTTTTTTCATGAAATTGCTTTAAGAGATGGCATGGGTATCCTTAGACTCTCCAATCTGTTCTTCTGATGGTTAAGTTCATCCTGTGGAAGGTCTCCCACACTCTCTTGACTGCTGTTGCTCAGGACAGAGCCTTTCATGTAACTCATTTCCCCAAGGAGCGAGCTGCCTACACCAGGCCCGAGTCTAGCCCTGCCCACCTTCAGGTGTTACCCAGTGCCCTTCAGAGGAGCTGCTCCTAGGGTACCAGCCCTGTCTCTGTCCGCCCATGTCTTGTGTTTCTTCTCTGCAGCCTTGCTATAGGCTTTCTCTTGGCCACTGCACAGTTTCTATCCGACCACAGCAGTGGTCAAAAGGCACTGTGGGGAGCTAAGGCAGTACCGAGTTCTGGTAAGGGCAGAGGTGAGCCTTGGAACCTACAGGATGTTTTTGGCTCTGGTGTGAGAATTCCAATATTGAGCCCAAGGTGTAAGAGAGCCCAGGGAGACACGGCAAAGAGATTCCAGAAACATTCCATAAGACCTGGAAGAAAAAGAGTGTGGTACTCTGTGACCGTCTCAGCTATCACACCTTCTCTGGCCTTCTCTTTTGAGGAGGAGTAAGACGGAGAAGCAGAGGAGAGAGACGATCCATCGCAGGAGTGCTGTGGCTTCTAAGCCTTCCTCAAATGGAAGGCTTGCTTGGGTACTAATATGTATGGAACTGGAAAGCCACCTGAGAAAAGGGAAAGGTGCTGGCTTCAAGGGAGACATACAGGTGAAGGGAGAGCACCCCAAGACTCATCTTCACCCAGAAGAGGAATGTGTTCGGAGCTCAGGTGGCAAGTCTCTAGGACAGAGTCACCTCAGGTGGTGCGCTGGACACTGGAAGACAGTTCTCAAGTCTTGACGGTGAGTATGGGTTAATCTTGTTCATCTGTGCCCTGCAGGAATGGATGAAGGTTCAGGACACCAGTGACACCTAGAAGTGACACCTCTTTGTTTTCTACCCTAGAAAACAATAGGGTTATTTTTTGTTTGTTTATTTGCAGACAGGAAATGAAACACAAGGCAGAGGTCCATGGCAGATCCCAGCTGTATGGCCAGAATCACAGAGTCTGTATAAGCACTGTGACCGCAACCCGCTGTCCTCAGACATAAGACGAGGTTTGGAAGGACAAAGGTAAGAGCGACGAGAGGATCATGGTCACACAGGTCTGATTCACACTGTCCCGAGGTCCCACGGCAGCTACCTTGAATCTTTCTGCCTTGTCTGTGGAAATTCAGGGCCAGTCTTAGGTTCCATTCCGTAAATGGTGCATATTTCTAATAGGCAGAAGAGTAAAGGGGAACCCAGGAGTGGACTAGAGAAGTTCCTTTTGAATAAGGTTCAGAGAGCACAATATGACAAAGACCCTATAGCTGTGGTCCATGGAGCCCTGGGGCTTTGGTCTATTTCCAAGGTGTTAAAAACAGGAATTCTCTTTTATACTTAATTAGAAAAATACAAATAAACAAAAAGGTACTAATAATTGCAAGATCATAAGGTAGCTATTGATGGCACTTTCCTATCCACCCTATGACAAAAAAACATACCCTCCCCACATATACATCTGACCTCTTTAGAAATGGGGTCTTTTTTTTTTTTTTTTTGAGACAGGGTCTCACTTTGTAGTTCAGGCTGGCTCTAAGCTCACTATGTAACCTAGGTAAGCCTCAAACTCAGCAATCCTCCTGCCTCTGCCTCCCAAGTGCCGGGATGACAGGCGTGAGCCACCACACCCAGCATGGTGGTGTATGGTACTGACTGCCGGTGGGCATGAGTCACCAGGCCTGGTAGTGTTGTATGTGGTTATCAGGGGCGGAACCAGGGACCTTGCACTTGCTAGGCAGATGCTGGAACCACTGAGCTAAACCTGTGGCCCAGAAATGGGTTCTTTTTATAGTACTCTTCTGTGAGTTTTTCCTTCCTACTCAACTATATAAACTGAATACCTACCCGAGTTAACTACAGTCTTTAACGGCATGATGTTCAGTGTTTACATGTCAGCATTGCATCCATGGAATGTCAGCCTTCTGGAGAATAGCATGTCACACTTCCAGCTGATGCCTCCACCTACCAGATCTCCTGACTTTTAGGGTGTCTCCTAACTTCTCAGCGAAACGGATGCCCAGAGAAAAAGGGCGACTAGGGAAAAAGTGCTCCCTGTGATGCTAATAAAGAGTCTTACTTCTCCAGTTCCTAGTCTCTAATGTTCCCTTAGACTGATGAAGTCAGAAGCTCCCCTGAAAGAGATAACACTAGAGAGGATATGCCAAAGTGATCTGTAAGTTGTGAAATAACTATGTAATTGTTACAGCAATAATAATGTCATTATAATAAAGTGAGCCCTGCAGGTTGAGTCAACATGGGGAAACCAATAGAAGCTTCAGAGTCGCACAAAGCTACAGGTGTGCATCACTGAAGCCACATGCTCCTAAATGTTTAGGAAAAGGAGCCAAGGTGCCCTTGGCCAGTCTGGTGCCACAATCTGGAAACCTGAGGCTGTCACTTCCTCGGCACTTAAATCCCATGCCCCACGATCTAGAAACCAGGTGCCTCTCCATGTGAGGCTCCCGATGGGACCGAGCCTGCTTGCTGCCTAGGCTACAGCCACAGTCCCAGCCGGGCCATTTGGAGAGCAATACCTGCTCTTGATTCGCAGACTCTGGGAAGGCACAGATGTGTTTTGCTTGAGCTGTGAAATGTGTGGATATATGTTAGGCAACAAGGGATTATTATATACTCACTATCTGTGTAACCTTGGACAAGTTTTGTCAGAGCAGAAAGTGACTCACTTCAAACCACGGCCCTGAACCTTCTCTGACATTCGGCCACCCTCTCTGTCACTTTCTCTCTGTGGCTTCTCCGCTGGCTTTCTCTGAATTTAGTTTGGCCGCCATGCAGGGGTCCCAGGAGCAGACTTCACTCTGAATGTCTATGTAGTTGTCTTTTGCTATGAAGCATCTCCGCAGGGTCCAGCAAAGCCTCAGAGAATGGCGGACGCAGCTTCTGGCTTTGATGTCAGTTCACTCCTCCACAACATCTTTCATCCTTCTATCTACAGTCTGATGAACTTCAGATTCCAAAGACACTCTCTGCTAATGACCCATCTTTTCTCCCACTAGTATACACCCCCCACCTTTCTCCAGAGTGCCCGCAAGGCCTCAGACCTCTTTCCTTCCTGTGCCTGCACTGAACCACTTTTTTCTTTTTCCCAGCACAGAAATGCAAACCAGGGCCTCCTTCCCACCCAGCAAGCTTCCTCGGCTCTACCTGCACATTCCCCTCCTGTTCCCACCTGCCTCGATCTGGCGGACTGGCCTTTCCATTGCCTCGAACGTCAACTCCCAACTAAACAGCATGTTCGTCTACATGGGTGCCAGGGAGCGAGGTAATGGTTGGTTTGCTTACATTTTCCTCAATAATGATTTAGGGGTAGACGTTGGGTAGGGATATGGGTAAAAATGAGAATTAACTCATGTCATATACTGGCACAAATTCCCCAAAGTTGAGTGTGATTGTGAGCTGTATGTAAAGTGGACCAATAAAGAATTCAATTAAAAATAAAAAAAGAAGGACTTGTCCTTCAGGTAGTAGCTAAAGACCAAAGAAGCAAAACCGAGGTGTCCTAGATTAGCCTCCAGCTAGTGCTAACTCCAGGAATAAAATTCTGGTTTCCTGACTCGCACTAGACAGCACGGGACAACATAACTGGCTTGCTCCCAAGGCCCCAGTCAGATATGCCAAGATGGGGAGTCCTTTTCCAGTGGCCACCGGGATGAAGCCCAGAGAACTGGAAGCCTCAGCAGGTGGGGCAACCTCTCATATTCACAGCACAGTTCAGACACAGGAGGGGCTCGCAAACTACGGAAGGAAACAGACTCGCCGTTTCTTTCCAAGTAGAGGCAGAAGGCTAGAAGTAGTTTGGAAAAATAGAAAACAGTACTTCCTGGGGCAGCCTTTCCAGGAGGGTTGGCTCCCTTGGCTACTCTACCAGTCAGCACCATGCAGCCTCCAGGGGCCCAGTTGCTTGCAGTCTGCCCAGTGCCAGCAGAAGAGATTCTCTTCTCTGCCGCCACAGTTCTGCGCATGTGCGCAAGAGGCTTTGCTGCGCATGTGCGCAAGAGGCTTTGCTGCGCATGTGCGC
>PVIC010038117.1:0-17743 GCA_004025085.1 Thryonomys swinderianus | reverse complement strand
TTTATAGAGTGGAATATTTCTATAGGAAACTTGGTGTGGGAATGTGATGAGGGGAAGGAATAAATATGATACAGAAAGAAAATAAAAGAGCATGTATAAGGGGGGAGGAGGGGGGAGTGGGTAGGGATATGGGTAAAAATGAGAATTAACTTGTGGCATATACTGGTACAAATTTCCCAATATTATATGTGATTTTGAGCTGTATATAAATTGTACCAATAAAGAATTCAATTAAAAAAAAAAACTGGAAGCAACCCAAGTGTCCTTCAAGGTGGGAAACAGGATAAAACACAGTGTGGCTTGCTAAACAATGGAACTCCTCTCTACAAAGAAAGGGATGGACCACTGACATACACATTAATGTGGACAAGGTCAAAGCCATGAGGCTTAAAGAAAGGAGTAGTCTCAAAAAGTTGCATATTAGATAATTTCAAGTATGACATTCTGAAAAGGAAAAATACTTCAGAACATAGGGCAGATTAGTGGTTGACAGTGGTCAGGATGGGAAAGTGTTTGAATACAAAGATAGAACATGTATGTGTGAGACTTTGAGAATGATGATAGTGTTTCACATCCTTACCATAATAGTTGTTATATGAATACATCCATGCAGTAAAAACCACAGGAGTGAATGTTACTCAATAAAGATTTTTTAATTCTTTTCAGCTGACAGTTCTGTATGATTGCTCTCGTGAGAGAGAAACAGCACCAGGGCAGTCCAACCTGTGGCATCATCATGGTTTTACTGCTTTTATGTAAGAAAAGACAATGCAATAAAAGGTATTTTGTAAAGAAAAGACAATTACAGTGACAATAACTGAAGCTAAGACCCAAACATTCAGGTATGGAGCTGAATTTTCTTTGTTGATGAAAATTCCTTGTGTTCTGAAATTCAGGAAACAATTAACTTTGCTTATTTTGCCCAATTTATAGGAAGTTATTTAAAGCTTGCAAATAGCAGCCCTTACAAGTATCTTTTAACACATATCATTTAACATGTGACTGTATAAATACTTATCTGAGCATGTAAGGAGTGGCCTATGTGAGTGATGCAGAGCCCACAGAACTTGCTTTGGTAATCTGTTACTTTGTAACAAGAAACACTACCAGATCTCCTACCTTTTAGTTTCTGAGCGCTCGTTTGGAGGTTCAAGCAGAGGAGCACAGCTATTCATATACCCTTGACTGAGGAAATAGTCCTCCCCTATCAGGGGAGGTCGTCCTCTTCAGGAAGGACCTACGTGGAGTGGTATGGGAGGAAGGGGACGCCACCCAGGCAGCCAGATCAGCCGAATCAACCCTGGTGATCAACGGGGTGACATATGTTTCAGCCAGATCACCCTCACATCCACCTTTTAGTTTCTATTTGTACTTCACTCTCTTTCAATCAAAATCCCACTCACTGTGCAAGGTTTTGATCATATTTTATCTCTTCCAAATGTTTTCCATGCCTTCTCCTCCTTACTTTCCTTTTTCTTTTATTTCAGCAGCTGACACCTTGAATTCTGACTTTGAAAACAACCAAATAGTCTGGTGCATGTCCTACTGTTTTGTAATATGGATCTATCTTATTCATCTACATTTATTGAAAAAAACCCATGGATGGTAAAATCCTAATCAAACATGCTGCCATCTTTTTCTGAGTCCCTCTCAGTACCCCCATTCCATTCATACACCTGGAGTTGGTGGCTGACCTGCCTCTGGGCTGATGCTCTCTGAAGGTCCTCTCAATCATTCCTAGGTAGGCAGGGAACAGGGTTTTGCTGAAGCTGAAAGGTTGAGTACATGTGAGGACAAAGGGTGTCACAGCCCACTGCTGTTCCAAGATCTCAGGATGGCAGTCGAAACTTCTGGGCAGCATCTTGGCCTCTAAAGCTACATTGTGGCACAGAGCAGGGTCCTGGGGTGCACTCTTGTACCATAGAATTCTTATCAACCAGACTTTGTGTAGAAACATTAAAAGTTCTCCTCAGAAAAACCTACCACCCTGATTCGATAGTCGGGGGTGTGTGGGAGAAAATGTGAGATTGCCTAGATCCCTTAAAAATTCTATGCATGGGAATTAACATAATAATATCTTATTTCTTTCACATGAAGAGTAAAAGTAGACTTTTCTCATAAGTTTTATTTTCTCCTTCAGACAGGGCTCCTAATAAAAAAGGTTTACCATCATCAAATTGATTTAATCAGTACATTTAAATGGTGCTTGACATTGAACCTAGTGATTATGACTTTGCTGTATTTATGTGTTTAGTGCACTTGCACGTGGTGTGCTTATTAAACACTGCAAATAATCTGAAGCAAAGTATGCTGGGTCTTTGTAAGCTAAAGGAAATCTAGGGCACCGTTTCCTTTCCTTTACCTTCCTGAGCATTTCATTCTTTCTAGGGTTTAGGACACAAGCTCACATACATTTAGAACTTGTCTCTGTTAAATCAAATAATATTTCCTGTTGTTTTTCAGCACAAGAGTACTCCAAATACAGCATCTAAGAGTGCTGTGTTTGGAGTTGTAAAGTATTATGATGAGAAGAGAAGGAAGATGCAAATTTATTTCCATGTAAGAGATGGACCTTGGTCTGCATTGACTGAGACTCCTGTGAAATAATGAACATTAGAGAGAAATGGAAGTGCGCAGAAAAGGAGGTGCTAATTCAGTTCACTTGTTGACCTCAACCTTGCATGGAACTATGCTTGGGGACATTGACTTATATTGAGATCATAGGCCACAAGTGATCGGTACTGCACCATTCCATACTACTTTGTAGTGCTCTTCAGTGATTATGTTGTGCTCTTAGAGACAACTTGATTTTCCTGAAGACTGGGAGCATATAGCTTACTGTTCTTGTGTGTTTCTCAAAGCATATGTAACAAAGTGAGCACTCAATAGATGCCCAGAACTTGCCTATCTCCCAACACAGGCACAAGTATAGAAATGGTAGACACTTAAAATATTAATTTCTTGCTATTCAGAAAAGAAATATGGTTTCTGTAGTTCAGCCAGAAATGCTGTCCTTTTGACCTATAGCATTTTCACAGTTGTTTAAAGTGCAGCCTCACTGTCATTTTGACTCTATGAAATATTATACTTCCACTGACCTTATTGGCTTTGACTAGTTTTAATGGGAATATAAGCAACTGTGAAGAGATCTAATAATTTTAGCTCTTGCAGGGAATCAATATATCCAACTGCTGCTTTCTTCAGCTGACTGGTATTCACTTTCCAACCCAGTCACTAGAGTGGGGAACGTGTATCGGACAAGTGTAGGTTCCAGAGGGCCTCGGGCAGACTACTGACAGATACCAGACTACATGTACTAGCTGCCCTTTCTGCTTCCTCCTCTTGCCTGCTCTGCCCACTCCTCTAGGGTCTCTGCAACTACGGATCTCTACAAGTCTCTCTTCTCTCTTCACAGCAGCCATGCTCAGCTTTGCTTTCTCTGAACAGGGCAGTTTCCTTTCCAGGCTTGAGGCTCTTAAGCCTTGTGCAGCCTGTACTCAGCTTGTTGTTCCCTTGGGAACTCAGAGATGTCTTGCCCTTCGCTCATGAAATGCTACCTTGGAGTCCCTGAAGGTCTTAGTTAACATGTTGACAAAAATGGTGACTCATATGCAAAGATTCTAATGATGGCAAGGAGGATCTTCCATGAGCTAGGTGACAGATAAATGTTTGGGTCCCTCACAAAACTCAAATGCCAATGTCCAGCTCTCCAAGGTGATAGGTGTTTGTGGGCAAATCATTTGGGAGAGAAATGGCTGTGGGTGAGCTGCCATGGGTAGGTCCCCTGTGATGAGGTCAGTGTCTCTGTAAGAACATGAAGACACTAGGTCTCTCTTCTCTGTGTAGAGATATGAAACAAGAAAGCTATATATGTAATAAAGTGTCTTCCCAACCTCCAGAACTGTGGGAAACAAATTTCATAATTCAACATTGTCTATAGTATTTTTGTTGCAGTATCCCAAACTAAGAGGTCTTCTTGTACTCACAGGGACCCACTTTAGATAGGCGATAATTAATTTGGCTACACTTTGACTGTCCACTAGTGATGTATCACTTACTGACAAAGGGTCTCCTGATATCTCCTCCTAATCTTTGCCTATTTGGACCATTATTTCCTAAACTGTCCTGTCTCGATATAAGACATGGAATTGTGTCATCACCATATGATCCTGAAGGGAGCCACTCTGAAGCAAAGCTCACAGTTGGAGCATGACAGTGTGAAGTGATGTCCTAAAATGTAAGAGTCCTGGGTGTCCCTCCTGGGATGTAGAGCTAGCCCAATCCTAGCACTTGCTGTCTCTCTGGACTACTTGAGAAAAGCAATTTGTATGTTTGTACTATTTAGAGTGAAGGTTTTCTATGACTTGAAACTGAAAGCATCTCTGATGCAGGGGAGAAGTTAAGGTTGTTGTGTGGATTTCTATGTCATCTGTCTAACAATACACATGTAAATACAATGGAATTTTTTTTTTTTGAGACAGGGTCTTGCTTTGTAGTTCAGGCTGGCTCTGAGCTCACTATGTAGCCCAGGCTAATCTCGAACTCAGCCATCCTCCTGACTCTGCCTCCTGAGTGCTGGGATTGCAGGAGTGAGCCACCACGCCCGACACTGTGAATACAATGGAATTTTATTTAGCCTTTTAAAAGCAGGAAATTTTGCCATTTGTAACAACATAAATAAGTTTGTAGGACATTATACTGAGTGAAATAAGCCAGACACAGGAAAGCAAATGCTTTATGCTCTTACTTATGAGATGTTATTAAAATATGGTGAACACTGAAGTTTATTTTTAAAAGATACTGTAGTGAAACTCTATTTTGCCATGAATCCCTTCAAATACTCCCCCCTTTGCTGTGCATATGCCTCTCTCATCGTCCTTTGAAGCAGTTCCGGAAGTTGTCTTTTCTGTGTCTTCAGTTGCACTGTCATGGTTGAGATAATGTCCAGAATCAATTTGTGGTCATTTTCATGGTTAGTTTGACTTTGGAAAGAGTAGGAAGTCACACTGTGGCAGATCTGGCATATAAAATGGGCGAGGACATCCTATAATGTTATTTGACTGAAATTCCTGTATAGGATCAGGAGGCTAAGTGTTTAAATTTTAAAAATGTATTACAGTTGTTGCCCTGAAACTCCCTGTAAAATGCAAGTCTACCCTTCATTTTGAACATATTTATCTGATCATTCTTAGCAATGTGTCTTTTACTGTAATGGCTTTTAAATTTTTATTCATTGTGTATTTCAATCATCCCTTCTATTTGCAAAAGCTAACCAAGTCAAACTCATAGAAGTAGAGAGTGGAATGGTATTGCCAGAATCACCAAGGAGACCGAAATAAGTAACTAACACCCCAAGTTTACTTATACATGATGAGTAGGCTCTGGAGATCTAATGCACACGAATGTGACTATAGTTAATAGCACTATGGTGTGTGTTTGAAATTTGATAAAGATTGGTTTAAGGTCTAAATGCACAAACACAAGAAAATGGCAACTACTGAAGTGATCTGCATGCTAAATAGCTTGATTTTAGTGATTATTTCACAATGTATACATATATTAAAGCATCAACTTGTAAACCTTAAATATTAAGGCTTACCTTAACCATGTTGTGAATTATCATATAACACAACATAAAATGTTTTCCTGTAGTACTATTGTTTGAGTGCTTGTATACTAAGGGATAATTCTAAGCAGTGAAAATAAAATGATAAGAAATTTCTCTCCCCTCACAGAATGTGTAATCCCTTAGAAGAGATAATATTAAACAAATAATTTTACACATAATTATTTATTTTCCAAAATAAGTGCTTTGAGGGAAAAATTGAAGGAGCAATGCATATAAACAAATACTGAGGTAATAACTAATTCGAAGACTTTTTTTCTGGCAGTAATTCTTAAAGATATGATATTTAATCTAAGACCTAAGGAAAAGGAAAATGTTGACCAGATGCCCCAAGGAGAGACCAAGTGGGTATGCGGACTCCCTAAAGACGGGAGGAGAAAGAGTCCAAGCAGCTGGGATAGCGAATGAGGAGGTGAGTGCCTCATAGATGGAGGCCACGGGCACAACAAGCATTTGAGATTTAGGGGCCTTCCTCAAGGGTAGCTATGGTGCTTAATACCAGATTGTGTATACTGTACATTTTGCTGTACTAAGAATTAGAAGATGGAACTAAAACCCAATTTTGAGAAGTTTATGTAGTAAGTGAATATTTATTACAGATAGTCAAGGAAGAGGACCCTAACTGCTCTTTGAAGCAGAGTTTATCCTATTTAGCACCTGTCTAAATAATTCTTTGTGCTCAGGTCAGTGGGTCAGACCCACTGGTGCCCCCTTGATGAGGATTCCTGCCTTGCCCTACAGCCTGGTTCCCACCCTCACATCCCAAGGTGAGGAACAGCCGTCCCTGCTCATTAGACAAAGCAGCCCCACTGCTCCATCAGCTTGCAGTGTAGACTCTGGTTGGTGACATTTATACTTTGCTGCCTCAAAAAACGGATTTGCTTTCTAAGAGCTTACGAGTCCCAAATGGGATATAAAACATGCCTTGGTGGTGAGCAAAGAGCTGGAAAACAATATAGGTGTTTAGATTGACGGGGAAGATTTTCAGGGAGGAGGAGGAGGGAGAGTTGTATTTATTTTGGAGCTTTCTGAATATTTAGAGTGTTTTTTTGAATTGTGCCAAAATCTGTCACCCTATGTTTTTAGGTGCTGGCATGTACCAAAAATATAAAATACTAGAGCATCAATTTTAAATAAATCCTCAGGAATAAATGCACTAGCTCATCCATGAAGGATGACTGTTTCACTTATAAAGAGACCTTGATAATATATTAATGAGCAGCATAATGCTTACCCTTCAAGGGTGACATGCCCCATATATATGCAAAAGCCACATCACCCCACACTGAACTTTGGATAATGTCCAAATGTCCTTCTTCTATCCTGGAGGTATGCCTCTCCTGTCTATTTGCTAGGCACTGCTTTGGATTGCATAGGCATAAATACTTATGTCTGGAGGTTAAAAATCTAACCATGTTCTGTTGATTGATCAATTAATCAATTTCTATTGATTACAAGAATGTTCTATTAATTCCATTATGATGTCTAAAGGGGAATCCATAGCAATTAAACAAAAAGACATTTGATGGTTTTTGTGGTAATTGAATTTGTAAATTTATTAGCTTTCAGTTGTTTACTTCCAATATAAGTAATTAATATTTCATGTTACTCTTTTAAATGGGAAAATGTCATGGGATTATTTTAATTAAAGGCCAAATATTGGTTTGAAATGGAACCTCTAAAAGCCCTGAGTTTGTAATTGGGCAATATCTTTTTGATCAGAAGTGATACATCTTGATTACATTTGTGCTTCTCTTCTGAAATCTCATTCCCTGGCCCAGAAGGCCTAAAGGTCTGTCCTAAGATAGCAGCAGGAGAAGAAAGTACTGTGGTTTAAAGAAATCATTAAGGTCCAGCTGAAATAATTTGAGCTGTAGCAATAGACATAAAATATACATGATGGTCTTAAGGCAGAACATATTTATTAAGACTAAGAAAAGGTGAGAAAGGTCCCGGTATCTGGGCAGAAGGAGGAAGGAAGTATTGAAGAGATCTGAGGGAAAGATGGCTAGAGACCCCGCTGTGCTGGGGCGGAGATCTCAGGTGTTGAGAGGCTCAGTCTGGTCACGTGTGGTGGCCCATGCCTGTCATTCTAGTACTCTGGAAGGCTGAGGCAGGAGGATTGTAATTTAAACAGTAATTGACGTCTTGTCACAGAAGAAAGGGGTAGGAAAGTAGCTTAGTCCAAATCCCTGGGTTAAATCTCTAACACAACACACATATGCATGCACGCATGCACGCATGCACACGCGCGCACACACACACACACACACACACACACACACAGAGGCTCAATTTGTAACAATAGAGGGAGACCCCTCTGACCTGATGGAGAGAGCTATAATGTGGAACAGGGGAGAAAACCACTTCACTCTGCTGTATGTATGTGTGCGTGGGACCCCCAGGGGATGAGAGATCACAGGATGGTGGAAGTGTGATCAGGCCAAACTGATCAGAATCCATTACTGGGAAGGAACAAATGCAACACCCGAAGCTCAGAGTGAATGTGTCAGCAAGGAAGCATCAGATTGTTGAGGCCAAATGAGAAAGGAAGGAAACCGGAGAACCAATCTTCAGTAGTAAGGAAACCTGGGCACCGCCGGAGAAGGCCGGCTCCTGGGCGGCCTGATCAGCACCGGCCCGTGCACAGACGCAAGGTGGGTGTGGATGGAGGGAGGGGAGGCAATTCGCCTAATAGATGGTCTATAAATGAGGAGCGACTTAAAGTGGATGTTTTCCCCCTTCTGCAATTATCTTTTATTTTCTGACTGCCCCAAATCTGTCTGAATGGACAATACAGCCTGGTTTCTCTCTGGATCATTCCACCAAATTCTACAGTTATAAAAGATTTAGGATGCGTATGTTGCTCTCACATAGTACATGGAAACATTTAATTGGTCAGCTGACAAGTATGGATGACTGATATCAGAAACTGTTTTTTGTGAGCATTCACACACTTTCACTTTATTTTGGAGCGGTTTGGAATCTTTTTGTAATAGCAAAGCATTTCTTGGTACATTTTAGGCACACATAAAGAGAACACCCATCGCAGGGAATTTGCACTTGTACGTGACACATCCCCCTCCTTCCCCTTCCTCCTCTCTCGTCAAACCTCCTCCTCCCCCTACACAGAAAGTGTTGGTTTCATTTTTCCTCCTATTTTCACTTTTTTCTTGTTCTTTCCTTTCTTTTTCCCCGCCCTCCTTCTTTGTTTCATTTCTCATTTGAACATTTTCTTCCCATTTCCCAATATCCAATATATATTTTAGTCCTTATTTCCACTTTTCATTTATTCACACCAGAGAAACAATGCAGTATTTAAACACGTATGTCCGATTTATGTCACTTAAGGGTATAGTCTCAAGATACAACCATTTAGCTATAAACGTCTCAAACTTATCCATCTTTATGACTGAATAGTACTCCACTGTACTAAAAAAAATCACATCTTTTTACCCATGTGTCATTTGATTGGCATTTGGTCTGTTTCTGAATTATTACAAATGTCCTGCTGTTAATATGGTTGTGCATATGTCTCTGGTATGATGCTTTCATTTCTTTTGGAAAGATACCATGAATGGGAATAGCTAGGTTGAACGGAACCTTTAGTTTTAGCTTTTTGTTGTTGTTGTTGTTGTTTTGAAACAGGGTCTTGCTTTGTAGTTCAGGCTGGCCCTCAGCTCACTATGTAGCCCAGGCAAGCCGCCGCAAACTCAGCAATCCTCCTGTCTCTGCCTCCAGAGTGCTGGGATTACAGGCGTGAGCCACCATGCCCAGCACTGTTGGTATATGGTATTGATGGCTGGTGGGCATGAGTCACCACGCCCAGCATTGTATGTGGTTACCAGGGGTCAAACTCAGGACCTTGCACTTGGAAGGCAGGCACCAGAACCACTGAGCTAAATCTCCGGCCCTAGTTTTAGCTTTTTAAGGAATCTTGACACTGTCTTTCACAGTGGTTGTTTCCACCAACAGTGGAAAAGGGTTCCTTTCTCCCCACAGCCCCACTAGCATTTGCTGTTGATTGATTTCTTGATAGAAGCCATTCTTCTGGAATGAGATGGAATCTCAACATTGTTTTAACCTGCATTTCTGAAATGACTAGTGATGCTGAACATTTTTATAACTATCTATGTGCCATTTCTACTTCCTCATCTGAGAAGTCTTCATTTCATGTGTTCTGAGGAATCTGTGTGTGTGTGTGTATGTGTGTGTGTGTGTGTGTGTCCTTTATGTATTCTGGATAGTAGTCCTTCTTCTGAGGAAAGCTGGTAAAAAATTTTTTCCACACTATGGGAGAAAAGCTATCTATCTATCTATCTATCTATCTATCTATCTATCTATCTATTTATTTATCTTTGAGACAGGGTCTCACTTTGTAGTTCAGGCTGGCCCTGAGCTCACTATGTAGCCCAGGCAAACCTTGAACTCAGCAATCCTCCTGCCTCTGCCTCCTGAGTGCTGGGATTACAGGCATGAGCCACCATGCCTGGCCTGAGAAAAGCTTTTTAATAAGATGAGGTCCCAGTTATTGATTCTTTGTAGTGTTTCCCACATGGTCTGGGTTTTGTTCATGAAGTCTTTGCCTACTTCTATGTCTTCAAGCATTTTAGCTATTCCCTCTTCTAGCAGATTTAGTGTTTTAATATTTAGATCTTTGATCTATTTGAATTTTAGTTTAGTACATGGTGAAAGATATGGGTCTAGTTTCAATCCTCAGTATGTAGAAAGCTAGTTTTTCCAGCACCATTTATGAAAGAGGTTGTCCTTCCTCCAGTGAAAGTGTTTGGCTCCTTTATCAAAGATAATGTGAGTATGTCTAGAGTTGTTCCTACATCTTCTAGTCTGTTCTATTGATCTAAGTATGTCCTTTTGACAGTACCATGATGATTTTATCACAGCATTGTAGCATAATTTTCGGTCAGGGATTGTGATACTCCCTGCCTTGCCTTTTTTGCCAAAAATTATCTTTACTATTCTAAGGCTCTTCCAGTTCCAAGTGAATTTTAGGATTGTTTTTTTCTAATTATGTGAGATAATTTGCTGTTGGAAATTTGATCAGAATTGCATCAAATCTGTATAACAAAATTTTGGAAATAATGGCCATTTTCACTCTTTTGGTTCTTCTTTTCCAAGAACAAGGACTATCTTTCCATTTTCTGATATCCTCTTCTATCTCCTTTTTCAGAGTCCTGTAGTTTTCAATGTAGAGGTCTTTGACTTTCTTTGTTAGACTGATTTCTAGATTGTTTATTTTATTTTTTGGTTGCTATTGTGAAGTGTGTTGTTTCTATAATTTCTCTCAGTGAATTTTTTATTCATGTACAGGAAGGCTATTTATTTTTGAGTGTTGACTTTGTGTCAAGCTACACTAGTGAATTTAGTTAACAAATCTAGGATCTTTCGGTGGAAATTTTTTGGATCTTCTCTAGAGTATTCTGTCACTGACAAACAATGGTAATTTAACTTCTCCCTTTCCTCTCCTGTTCCTTTCATTTCTTTCTCTTCTCTAATTGCTCTAGCTAGTGTTTCGCAAACTAGATTGAACAAGAGTGGACATCCTTGTCTTGTTCTTGATTTTAGGATGAAAGCTTTCAGTTATTGTCCATTTAGTATGATGTTGCCTACTGGTTTGTTTTAGATGACTTTTATCAGATTGAGATAAGAAAGTTGCTTGTCTTGATAGTACATCAATGTGACGGAAATGTAAGGAAAGAGTGGCTGAGTTTGGGTAAATCCCTCACTTTTTATACCTGTTAACTCACAGACCTAACGCAGATCACTTTTAGATCAAGTATTGGGCACTCTGACAATGGAGAGGTAAAACCTTCAACAGCATTTTCCAACAGATACTTTATGAGTGATAGGTGTAAGTAAAAATTTTTAATAGCCATGTACAACAACAAGAATATGTAAAAATATAAAAGTATAAATATGTAAGTCTAATATAAACAATAATACATAAATCAACATATCCAAAATTTTTGATCATTATGAAATTATGAATTATTTTTATTCATTTTACCATTTTTGTATTGGAAATAATATAGAGGTTATAGTTTTGTGGTAGAACTAAGAATCAAACCCAGTTATCCTAGGCCTTTTAAAAATGTTTCTTATATTGTGACAGGGTCTCACTAAGTTGCCCACATGGGGCTTGAATTTGTATCTTCTTATCTCAACCTCCCAAGTAGCTGGAATTATAGGTATGCGCTATAGCACCTGGCTAAAATCCAGCTTATATTTCATACTTAGTATGATACTTCAGTTCCATCTAGCTATTTTCAAGTACTTAATAATTATATGTGCCTAGTTGTTACTGTATTGGATAACATGTTTATTGTATTCACCTGGAAAAAACCCTCTATTACATGGAAAGAAATCTCCAGGAACATGAAAAATAGATGAAAACATTTTTAATAAATAAATAAAAAAGGGGTAGTTATTATTATAGTTTTAATTATTAGTTAAATGTTAAGTTTTCATTTGAATATTATGTGACTGACTTGCTTAGTGCCTGTGTCTTTAGCCACATAATAGAAGGAATTCATTTTTATTGTTTTTTGATTATGCTGGGACTGAATGAAATGCCTTGAGTTAGCTAAGACATGTTCTGCCACTGAGGTACACCCAAGCCATACTCCTTTCTGAGGTCCTTTTGAGTTTTCTTTATCCCCTGAGTCCTCCATGCACCCCGAGTGCTACCTTACATTTCCTTTGCCTTCCTGTAAGTCTTTAACCAGAGTAAAATCACTAACACTCAAATCTTCATTGATCTCAGTAGATGTAGAAAACACTGACTCTCGTACCACTGCTTTACCTCAAAGATGCCCTCTTCCCCTCTCTTTTGCATGTCACTTTCACCACTCAGTGAAGTCCTTTCTTATGCTTTAAATTGGGTGAATCATTCCTTCTATCTACTATTTTATAGATATAAAAAATAACTGCAGACATTTTCTGGAGTCTGATATCTTCACATGTAGGGACATCTCTGGTGACCTTTTACAAGTTTTTTTTTTTTTTTTGAGACAGGATCTCGCTTTTATAGTTCAGCTGGCCCTGAGCTCACTATGTAGCCTAGGCAAGCCTCGAACTCAGCAATCCTCCTGTCTCTGCCTCCCGAGTACTGGGATTGCAGGCATGAGCCACCACGCCCAGCACTGTGGTATGTGGTATTGATTGCTGGTGGGTGTGAGTCACCATGCATCCGTATATGGTCACTGGTATCAAACTCAGAACCTTGCACTTGTGAGGCAGGTGCCGGAACCACTGAGCTAAATCTCTGGCCCTACAAGTTTTTAATCTCAAGATCCAAGCATTTGTGTGGAGGCATCTACCCTAATGCACTCAATATATGGTGTCCTGGTTAATCTTTCTGCCACTGGTCAACCTGATGCAAAAAAAATCTCTTTGTGACATGTTCCACCTCCTAAAAAAAAGAGTTCAGTTACTTAGTGACATTCCTCCCATCCTGCCAGAGTGGACTCCAATTCCTCACGGGTATCATTATAGTACTATATCTAGTTGGCTGCACTGTGTCCTCATCTAAACATTTCACTACCTAACAATGACCCAGCTTTTTGGCTTCCATTTAAGTTTTATCTTCTTGAAACAAAGAGCCACCCCTTTTAGAGACCTCCCTCGTTTTATGAGTTGTTCTCACTTTAAGCAGGAAGTAGTCATCATTTGCCAGTAATTCTTCCAAGTTCTACTAGCATTAGTATCTTTGTATGTATTTCACTGGGCTAACTGTCTCAAGTTTATTTTGTTTACTTCCGATTCTTTTTTCTTCATTGAAAAATCTCTGATATTTTCAGATTTACCATGTGTTGTGATTCTTATTCCTGATATTTCCTTTCATAAATTATTTGGCATCTCTTCCATTATTTATTTTTTTCTCTAATTCAAATCTAATAACCTCCAATGGCAATGTTTTCTAGTTTTCTAGACTGTCCATTCCCCCTTATATTCTCAATTCTTGATTGAAATCTCCATTTACCATACAAGTGTGTCTCTTGGGAAGCATATTCTACTCAAGCCCCATGAGATAAACTGTGTTTCTTGCCAGAAACATTTTAGGTTAGTGTTATAAATCATAATCTTTAAAAATAATAAAATAAATCATACCATTTCCTTTGACACCATTTCTATCTTCAGCTGTTCATGTCTCATAACTTTTAACTGATTCTGAAGTCCTGACCTTTAACTGGAAAAAGACATCAAAAGCTCTCCACTAGCCATAACCAATTCTGTTTTTAGCCTATTAATTTGTAGAAACTATAGTCACTATGGCCAATTTTGGGTAGATTGATTAGATCTTTTGTCATTCATATTTGATACAGATACCTGTTGTAGTTAAGTCAAAGAAAGTATAACAGTTTATATAAAATGCTTTATAGGGGCCGGAGATTAGCTCAGTGGTTCCGGCACCTGCCTCACAAGTGCAAGGTCCTGAGTTCGATCCCAGTAACCACATACAATGCTGGGTGTGCTGACTCACACCCACCAGCAATCAATACCACATACCACAGTGCTGGGCATGGTGCCTCACACCCACCAGCAATCAATACCACATACCACATGCCGGGCATGGTGGCTCACATCTGTAATCCCAGCACTCAGGAGGCAGAGACAGGAGGATTGCTGAGTCTGAGGCTTGCCTGGGTTACATAGTGAGCTGAGGGCCAGCCTGAACTACAAAGCGAGACCCTGTCTCAAAAAAAAATGCTTTGTACACAACAAAGGATTAGTAAGTATAGGTTTTAACCGGTTAAGAGCTGAAGCTAGGGCATGCTGGTAAGCAGAATTAGTTTATTTTAACTCATATTAATGACCAGTTCAGTGCACATACTGGTTTAAACCATGTCAATTAATTGGGCTTCATACATGAATACAATTGGTGGACAGGAGGATAGTTGTTATGAGAGCTAAAGAAGGCAGAAGTTATATGTAAATCAAATTCCATGGGGGAAAATAAGTCCATCTGAATAAGAAGGTCATAGAACAAGGTAGGTCAAACTGAGCAATGAGGCCAGACTGTTGGAAGACAGCAATAGGTTGTCACAAAACACTACACATGGCAGAAATTATGTTTAAGCCTATTTCAACAGGAGATGCCTTTGCCCCTAAAAAGAGGGGAACTCCATGATAATGATATAATATACCTATCATCATGGGGCACAAAAATTCAATGGTGGTTTATGAAAAGGAGCTCATTTGTCCCTTGAACTGATGTGCGATCACTTGAGATCCAGGCTCAAAAGTGACAGAGAGGCGCTGCACATTGTGACCGCAGAAACAAACACAAATGATGTCAGTGCCATCATGTAACCACACAGTTTGACAGCCACTGAAGCCCTGAGCAAGGGAATGGTGGGTAACCTCTGAGATGGGTGGAGAAAGGGGCTCTCAGTACTGGGTAAGGAGAAGCTGCAGTGCCTAAAACGTATTAGGATTTTTCTAAGTCAGGTAACAGATAACAGATTTTTCTAAACAGATAACTGCCTCTGTCACTTTGTTATTGCCATTCCCATTATGAGGACACTTGTGAACAGGAGGAAAAAAAAGAGGGAGGACAAGACCGAAATCTAGACTGTTTTATAGTGGACAGGTGTTTATGGGAGGATATCCCATGTTGGGCATGAAGCAAAACACAGATCCTGGGATTTGTGGTTGGCAAAGAACATGATCTATAAACACAGATCTGTGAACTTGGGTTCCATATTGCCGATTCCAGACTCCCAAAAGTGCTTAGTCCAAACAATCAAGGTGCAGATTGTGTCGATGAACCTGACCTTCCAGGCTTTGGAGAGAAACCAGAGCAGAGAAAAGCAGAGAGCATATATACAAAGTGGCCTTTGGGAGAACAGAAAGCTTCACACTGCTGGGAAAGGGAGTATTTTGGTTATACTTGAAAGGATGTCGATTAATGGAATCTTGCTTGAGAGGGTTCTCATCTCACAAAGACACTGTACCATTCCAGGTCTCCTAATAAATCAGAACTTACTATTGGAAAATAGGAATACTGGGCACTAATGCAATAATTTAAATGTGATGTCATGCACATCCTTCTTGAAGATAAGCATAGAAAAAAAGAAAAATTTAGTTTGCTATAACTTAATGAATCTGCCAGTATATGCCAAAGGAGGAAGATGCCTGATGTCAGCTCTTCTTCCAGGCAGCACTATTACCTGCACATTCACAAATAGTTTAGTCTGGATTAGTACATAGTTAGAAATGATGTCTGCATGAAAATTCTCAGGGATGAGAAGAATAAACATCCTAGTAATGCCAGCTATGCATAAGTTAATGGGCCTTGTTTAAACAGTAAGATTTCACAAATGGAGGTGTTATTTATAAAGTTAAAATAAGGTAATAAACTCCCCTAAGGAGTTATAAAAATGCTGAAATAGAAAAGCAATATGAGCCTAGTAAGTAGCCAGATCAAATATGGCATGATTTTATTAATGGACAGATTAAAGGCTAAGTGTGCAAAAATCAAAATTCTAGAAACAGAAAAATGCATTTGAATTTTATTTTTTGAGATAGGGTCTTGCTTTGTAGTTCAGGCTGGCCTTGAGATTATTATGTAGCCAAGGCTAGACTCAAATTCATAGCAATCCTCCTGCCTCTGCCTCCTGAGTGCTGGGATTACAGGTGTGATCACCATGCCTGGCCTTGTGGTACATGGTACTAGGGACTGAACTCTGGACTTGGGGCTTGCAGGGTAGATGCTGGAACCACTGAGCTAAATCTATGGCCCTGAAATTCTTATATGTAATAAATGTGGCATCTCAAGTCATTTGCCCAGCTACTGGCTTCTTAATACAAGGATTCTAGGACAATCAACATTTGAAAACGACAGGTCTGTTTGTCACATAAGATACCCAGATGCATCCCAGTGATGTAAGGAGAACATGCATGTTACCAAAAGAAAATGGAGCCACATGTCCTTGGAATGTGGGATGAGACCTTGGGAAACCCTTTGTAGTCGTGGCTGGCAAAGCGGCTCCCTATGAACGTGGCTCAGCCATACAGCAGTACTGAGCATGTACTGGGTTCAGCTCCCAGTGCTGCAAAATGTAAGAAAAACTCAATTCCTTATGGAGGTTTTGGTCTTCATCCTCTCCAGCTTTGAGAAGATAGTCTTGGCTCATGCTCTGCTTATGGTGTTCTATTTTCGTATCTCATTGACTCTGAGTTTCCTACCTCCCTTCTACAAGGAAACTTGGGATTACTTCGGGCCCCTCTGGCCAATCTTTCCATCTCAAAATCCTTAAATTCATGATATCCTCAAGGTAGATTTCACTATGGAAAGCAGCATGTCCACAGATTAGGACAGGGGCATGCTGACTGCCTCTTCTATAGTTCCCAAAAACTCACGTACATCTCGTGTCGGATGTATCCCAACACCCCAAGAAGTCGCAGACCAGTATAATATTGATTCAAAGGTCATTCTTTCATCAAAATGCCATCATTTCAAAATTCTAATTCACATCATCTAAATCAGGAAAAGGTGTGAATCCAAGTCCATAAGAGAGCAAAATTCAGTTTACCAGTAAAAGTTGTCTGCTTCCAAGTTATAATGGGAGAAATATAGGTGAAGGATAACAGGTAGGTAGGGTCATTACCCTTCAAAAAAGGGAACAAATGGAAAGGAGAAAAGAGTAATTTTGAAATCCAATTGTACCGATTCCATTATATATCAGTTTGTGAATGATCTCCCGGGGTATAAATCTCTGCTCTCCAAGCTGAGTCCCCACCCTTAGAGGCATCCTCTTACATGAAACATAGCATGTATTTTCACCAGAGATTTTTGTTTATCAGCTTGTGTCTGACATAAAGCAATTTCAACGGAACTTTGAGAAACTCCTTTTATTTTGCTTTCCCTACATCTTTTTTTAATTCAATAATAGTATTTCTGTTAGGATGAATTTTTAAACACTTTGCAGGTCTCGCATATAGGCCTGAAGGATTCACTCTGTTAGACCAGTGGTTGTCAAAGACTAAACTGAAGTAGGAAGAAGGTTTCATTGAAAGTAGCACAAGAGAATTTAGGGGGTGGGTAGTGACAAAAATTGTACCTCCTCCCTCCCTCCCTCCCTCCCTCCCTCCCTC
>PVIC010038116.1:0-17749 GCA_004025085.1 Thryonomys swinderianus | reverse complement strand
TAGCCCAGGCAAACCTCAAACTCAGCAATCCTCCTGCCTCTGCCTCCTGAGTGCTGGGATTACAGGTGTGAGACACCATGCCCGGCTCTGTGGTATGTGACTACTGGGGATCGAACCAGGGACCTTACATTTGCTAGGCAGGTGCTGGAATCACTGAGTTAAATCTCCAGCCTTACCATGTTCTCTTGCAGCACATATTTATGGCATCTGATATGGACTCTTGATCTGCTTTTAAGATTAAGGTGGAAGGGCCAGAGATTTAGCTCAGTGGTTTCGGCACCTGCCTTGCAAGTGCAAGGTTCTGAGTTCGATCCCCGGTATGGCTCATGCCTATAATCCCAGAACTTGGGAGCAGAGACAGGAGGATTGCTGGGAGGCAGAGACAGGAGGATTGCTGAGTTCGAGGCTTGTCTGGGCTACATAGTGAGCTCAGGGCCAGCCTGAACTGCAAAGTGAGACCCTGTCTCAAAAAAAAAAAGAGAGAGAGATTAAGGTGGGAAAATTTAAACCCTTTGACAAGAAGTAACTTTCCCCCATTTAACTAGAAGCAATCAGTTTAAAAATTTGGATCCCTCCAAACTACAAGTTGCCTGTATATGGTTGACCCATGACTGAGTTACAATCCTAGCTTTCTGCAGCATGCATTTCATACGTCTAGAGAGTTCACTGTATTTGAAGGCTCCTTAAAACAGGAGTTTAGTAGGGAGGGGCTGAGTGTCCCTTTCATGGGAGGGGGTCCACCTATTGGCTGAGAAAATTCAAAGACCTAGTTCAAAGGCTTAGTCTATTCTTATTGTATTTCCCATTTGTATGGCTGTTCCTCAACTCAACCATCTCCCTCATAGCTAATTAAATAAACTTCTATAATGCTAATTCAGTCATCAAAAATAGACAAAAATCACAAATTAAAGTCCTATGTCATGAAGGGACGCATTCTGAGAAATGCGTTATCCTGTAATTTCATCACCATGCAAACATGGTGGTATGTATTTATACAAATTAAAATGGCATCACTGGGTGTGTTAGCTTTCCAGCACTAGATCAAAATACCTGAAATAATCAATTTAAATATTAAAAAAGATTTATTTTGGCTCACAGTGTTGAAGGGTTAAGTCCAGAATGGGGTGCAGCCATGACTGTTGGGGCTGTGAATCAGCTCATCGTGGCGAAGAGCCCAGGTGGAGCAAGCTGCTTTCCTCATGGTAGCAGGAAGCCAAAAGCCAGAGTGAGAGACCAGGGTCTCACCATCCTCTTCGAGAGTCCCAAACCCCCAGAATTTAAGGCTTCCCACTGGATCCTGTCTCTTAACATCCTACACCTTCCTGCAGCACCAACTTAAAAGCCGGTCCTTTTCCTTTTCCTAGTGGGTCTTTGGACCACACTAGGTCCAAATCACAGCATAAGGCCATTATTATAGACAGGTCAGTTAATTTAATGTCTTATAGGGAGTTAGACAGGGCTGGCCCTGGAAGAGTCCATATGGAGGACAATCAATATATTCACTGAAGGTCAGAATTATAAAAAGAGAGAAACTATACCACCATACTTCCTCTAGGCACAATAGCAGTAATTGATACTCTACTTAGGCCTCAGTCACCTGGGTGGGGGTTCAGGGTCTTAAACCACCCTTTCCAGGGAAGATCCCTGACCCATCCCTCACTGGAAATCCTTGTTCCTTCCTTGTACGCTTGCTACGTGTCTTGCTTCCCCATTTGATCCCCATTTAATCAATATTACCTAAGCAACTGTATTTGTTGTAGTTTTATTGGTTGGTCATAGTTTTGCCCCACCTCATGTTCACTTTGTGATTTCCCAGTGGACAAATACTGCCTAAGTGATTGTACTTGTGAGCTTAATAGTTGACTGTAGTTTCATCCCACCTTGAACCTGCCTCACCTCACAGGTTTGCTCCATAAAAGCCCCCTAGGAAACAGGGTCCCTGAGCAACCCACTTACTGGTCCCCCTTCTATCTCTCTTAGATAGAAGCTATCTTTCTCTCAATAAAATTTTCCTGCTCTTTGTCAGGCCTGCCCTAAACCAACAGGAAAAGGCAAACAGACTGTTCTCAGCAAACAATAGCAGCTTGTTAGTAAATACGGGAAATGGACTCAAAATATGGTTTACAACCTCCTGGCGCCGAAAAGTTCCCAAATTGTATACCTCCCTGAGCAGACCCTCTTCGGGCATCTAAGTCATAAGGATTCTTTATGCTTATAGTCCCTTCCCTAAATCTATGTAAGTACAGTCTTCCTTCCCTGCTGGCTGCTGTCTGTCTCTCCAAATGTCCGGCGCACACGGAGGTGACAAACTTGGCTTTTCCCAGCCAGCTGCTAGAAACTTCTGATTTAGTCTGTGTTTATTGGAATGAACTGTCCTTTCAGAAGTCTATTTTTGACAAGTGGATTCTTCACAACACTCTTAACTTCTGTTATTCCTAGAATTCACTCTTTGATTTTGGAGAACACGAACTCGCATTGCAGGTGTCCAGCAGGATGTAGGAGTTACTATTCCTCATACCAATATTGCCATGTGACACTGTGGTGGCAGATGTTGTCCGGAAAGTACACAGCACACGACTGTGACCATAAGAGCAAGTTGACTCACTGCTACCATGGCACTGTGACACAGGGAATGCTACAGAGTAGGGAGAGCAGAGTCTTAATCTATAGGCAATAGAAATGGAAACAAAATCTGAACTTGAATAGTTTCATTGTAGCTCACCAAGTGTGAGAAACTGTTTTGTGGGGATTGTAGCACTGAGCACCCAAAGCGAATATATTAACATTATTAGTCTTCACTGGCCGGGGATGTCGCTCAGTGGGGGCACAAGTGAATGTAATTCCAACACTGGGCAGGCTGAGGCAGGAGGATTGCCACAAGTTTGAGACCAGCCTGGGCCACATAGTGAGTTCAAGGTCACACTGAACTACATAGTGAGATCTTGTCTAAAAAGAAAAAAAATAGAGTCAGGAAATGGGAAGACAGTGTACAAAAGGGAAGAGAACCAGGGAGGAAGGAGGAAGAAAGGAAGAGATAAGAAAAAAAGTAAAAATAGAAGGACAAAATGGAAATAAAGCTTTTGTGCATGGGGAGGGGAGGGGCTCGGGGGAATGAGATACAATAAAGTAAAATTTATTTATTTATTTATTTATTTGAGACAGGGTCTCGCTTTGTAGTTCAGGCTGGCCCTGAGCTCACTATGTAGCCCAGGCAAGCCTGGAACTCAGCAATCCTCCTGTCTCTGCCTCCCAAGTGCTGGGATTACAGGCATGAGCCACCACAGCTGGCACTGTGGTATGCGATATTGATTGTTGGTGGGGGTGAGTCTCCACGACCAGCATTGTATGTGGTTTCCGGGGATCGAACTCAGGACCTTTGCACTTGTGAGGCAGGTGCCGGAACTACTGAGCTAACCCTCCGGCCCAAGTAAAATTTATTTTTAAAAAGAGAAAGGAATTTATTAGACAGAAAAATCAAAAGCATACATGAATGTTGATTCTGTCTCTGCTTGAGGCCCTGGAATCAATAATACCCCAAAATGAACGGCACCACACACACACACACACACACACACACACACACACACACACACACACACACCCTGACCTTGGTTTCTGAATATCATTTCCCGAAAAAAGGAACCAGGGTGGCTGGGGGAAGGAATGATCCAAGCTGTAGCAGATAAGATGCTAGATGAGCCTGGAGCATCAAGTTTTAGCAGAAAATATAGCAGTAGACAAAAAGTGTAAGGGATTTGCTGAGCATGATGTCTCATTTCTGTAATTTCACCACTTGAGAGGCCAAGGCAGGAGGACTGCTGTGAGTTTGACTTTTCTGGCCTATATAGTGAGTTTAGGACCAGCCTGAACTCATAGCAAATAACTATCTCAAAAGACCAAAAGCAAAAACAAAAAGACAGAAAAAGGAAAAAGAATGACAGGAATGTGTAAGGGTACAGAGAAGCCAATTTAATTTTAAAGAGGCACAAAGGCAATTCAGGCAAAAATTCAAAAGCATACACTCAGAGTAGAGACCCTCAAGGGGGGGTGGTGGTACAGTTTGGAGCTGATAATATTTATATCGTTTTGGTGGTGGAAATCTGTGAATGTGTGAATATATAGGAAGTTCTGTCATGGTATTGGTTTACTGGGAAAGAATGTCCTATCCACAGAAAGGTAATGGCCTGGCTTACAGGTGAAAGGCATGAGCCCTACCCATTTTTTTTTTTAAACAAGATTTCATTAGGTTGGTTAGCCTGGCCTTGAACTCACTATGTAGCCCAGGCTGAACTCAAATTTGCAAGGAAGCCTGCTGCTTCAGCCTCCCAAGTGTTGGGGTTACAGATGTCTGCTCCCATATTCAGCTCCTTTCTACCTATCTTTATTTCTTCTATCTTTCTGTGATTGGGTAGCTCCTTCCAAAAGTGGTTTGCCAATTAAAGGTTATAGGGTTCTAGATTACTTGACTTTCCCTTTGAGTTCATAGGCTCTTCCATATTGAAAAAGAATTAAAAGGAGCAAAAAGCAGTGGCCAAGTTTATTTGAAAAAGTAAAAGTGAACAGTGAGGGAGAAACTTGCTCTGTAGAGTGAGTTTGGGCTTAGTAAAAGGAAAAAAAAAACAATAAAAGGACACTCAGGAGAAAACAAGGAAGACTACTGGGAAGAAAGTCTTAACAGCAGGCTCCTTCAGGGCCATCTTTTCTTATATGTTGTCCAAATCTCAGGGAGACCCTGGAGAACTTCTACATCCGGGTCCCATGAGGTGGTGTGGGGAACCCATGACTCAGGTGACATCAGACCCAGGCATCATTCTGAAAACCCGCTGGAGTTCTCAGGAGTAGTCAGTATGCAGGGCTCTGGGAACTGTTCTGCACTTGTGTGTGGATTCCTGTTGTTCACAGAGCATGCCTGTTTTCCCAGCCTGTTTCACCACACCCTAATCTCCTGTCTCACTTTCTCACACCCCGCCTCAGACTGTGATTATATCTTTTGTTTGTTTTTTGAGACAGGGTCTTACTTTGTAGTTCAGGCTCATTTAAACTCTCCCAGACTCTCCTGCCTCTGCTTCCCAAGTGCTGGGATTATAGGCCTGTGCCACCCCAACCAGCTGATACCTTATTTGTAAAAGGTGCAGACAGATGAGGTTTGTATTTATAAAACTGCTACAGGCTAGCAAGGGGTGTTGATTCTATCTAGCCAGGAGTCAAAAATTTCACCCTGACTGATCCAAAGCAGACAAAGGAAAAATAGGTGTTGCTTGATTAGCTATCATCTTCTGATAGGAGAGGAGGACAAAAACACTAGCAAGTTGCCACTTAAATTTCATTCAATATCATGTTATGAAAACAAGGGTCAGAAACTTCAAGAATATTGATGAATAGTGACTCTAAGGGATGGTAGAAGTCAGTAGCATATGGCATAAGCCTTTCCTCTTTAACATTAACCTGTATTTGTTTTTCATGTGTTTACTCAAATACAACAGGTGGAGTTAAGAGCACACAGCCCCCCTCCTTGCTTGTCAAGGAAGTTGAATATTCTCTTCTTTTAGTTCTAGCAATGATGAAGGAATATACTAAAGATGTTGATGTTTTTAAGACCTCTGGGCCATTAAATGTTTTTACTCTAGGGCTTGAAACTTGCACCTGGCCCCTATTTTGTAGACCTGAAGACCTACTATAGTGACCAAGGGCCCAGTTTAATGAGGCCACTGGTACGACTATGGAACAATTTGTACCTTGACTGACTCAGGAGGGACCACTGAGGGCTGAACAAGAACAGCAATGGATTACGGTGTATTGCAAACCTTAATAAACATAAACAGGAGAGGAATAGTGAAAACAGGAAGGAGAAACTAAGAAAAATGTCAAGTACTGAATGAAAAGGAAACCATTGAAAATTATAAAATAAAATCATATATTGGCAGTACTGTGGTGAAAATTTATTTATTTATCACCAGTGGGGCTGGAGAAACAAATCAGAATCATGGCAGAGCAACGTAATTAGAAAAGTGTGTGTTCCTAGAAGAGAAAAATTGAGTGTAAGGTCCTGAGTTTGATCCCTGAGTCCACAAAAACAAAACCAAACAAAACCAAAGAGCAAAAATTGAGTTTGGTAGGAATCATCAGTGGGGGAAGTTTCTAAGGAGGTGAATAGCTCTACTACTACCTCAAAGCACTGTTCTCAGTACTGTGCTGAGATTTTCCCTGGGGGAAAGTGTTCCTTTGCAGTGGAGAATATAATGCGAACAAGGGCTCGGCTGAGAAGTGTGGGACACCGTGAGCTCCCTGAGGTACAAGACTACAGAGTCCTGGCCCCAAACACAGGCTCTGAATCTAATCGTGAGGAAGCCACTGGGCCACCCCAAGGCCATGGTACAAAGCAGCATTGTCATGTGTGAGGAAGAGAGCTGAGAAAACAGCCGCCATAGATTAAAGCAGATTAAGAGACAGGACAGCTGAGTAGTTGGGCTTTGCGCTGGGTTCTGGGTGGGAAAGCTAACTGCTACCAAGGGTATTATTGGGACAGGCGGCAAGGTCTGAAAAGGCACTGTGTATAAAGTCATCACAGAATATCGGGATTGCTGGCATCACGTCTGAAATGTACATATGGAAAGGGGACACTGAAGTATTTAGGAGTAAAGAGTCATGAGGTCTATTTACAAAGGGTTTAGCAAAAATCTATTCATCTATCTGTAAGGCGAGATGGAGGGAGATGCAGAGAGGAAGGGGGAGGGAAGGGAAGGCAAGAGACATAAATAAAAACTTTAACCATTGGTCAGTTTAAGTCAGGGTCTCTCAACTTTGTCACTGACACTGGATCTGACAACCCCTTGACGTGAGAGACAGATGGTCCCGTGTCTCAGAGGACAGTTAATGGCATCCCTGGCCTCTGCCCACTAGGTACCAGTAGCACCATTAGCAGCAACAACCCGAAATGCCTCAGACACGTCTCCTGGTTGAGAACCACCATTCTAGGTGATGGACAGACAGGTGTTTATTGAGCTATTCTTGCAACTTTAGAAAATTTTCCAAGTAAATTTTTAAAAAATGAGTGTGCACCGCAGGAAGATGGCTCTGCAGAGTGAGGCTGAGAACAGAGGGACGTCTCCTCCAACCAGGTTTCCACAGCTCAGCCTCCTCTGCTGCCTCCAGACCCCTCCTTCCCATCTCTGTCAGCCCATGAAGTGAGGCACATTGATGCTTGGCAACTTAATGGCACCAGGGAGCCATTGATGGGCCACTGGATGGGCGTGTCTCCCACTAGTGAGCCAGAGCCAAGGGTGGGCCCAGGCAAAACAGGCAAAGACAGCCTAAGACGGAGGGGTGAAGAGCAGAGAGACCAGTAAGGAGTTCAGGAGGACACTTGGTGTGCTGGACAGGAACCACCCACTATATGGCCTAGAGGGTGACAGCAAAGGTCTGGGCACATAAAGTTCCATTTAAATACCAGCATCCAATTAGATGATGTTGAAACCACAAAAAGAGTAACAGAGCGAATCAGGTGGCTTTGGGGGAAGGGCAGCCAGGCAGAGGGAACAGCCAGTGCGAGGCGTCAGGCAGGAGGTCCCTGGTGCTGTGGGGGAGGCCAGCGTGGCCACAGTTCAGCGAGGCACACAAGGAGAAGACAGGCAGAGAACTGAGGGGTCATGTGACCGACCGAGGCTGGTCGGGCTTCATTTTCCACTGACTGAGGCACAGAGCCAGCGCAGGGTCCTGTGAACGTGTGTGGAGAGAGGACAGAGGCACAGCACCTGCATCAGCCTGGGTGAAGACGACAGAGCTCTGTGTGGGGGATGAATTGGAGGGGAAACTCTTCAGCTATCTGGAAATAGCTGAAAGTAGAGCCAACCATACTTCCTGATGGGGAGATTTGGGTTGAGAGAGAGAAGCACCCTGGAGTGGCAGAGCTGCCCAGTCTTTTACAGATGAGAAAACCCAAGCCCGGAGACTCGGTAAGGAGCCTTTAACCACACAGCTGGTCTCGGTGGAGCTGAGATTTGAATCCAAGCTCTGGCTTTGGAACCACCGAGCTCCCACCTCTGCTCCCCAACTCACCGTGGTGCTCAGCAACTGCTGAACTCTGAAAGAGTTTTGAGAGAAAGAGATAGTGGCTGAGTGAGCTCTTAGGGCCAGGACGGAAGTGCAGCCTCAGAACGCTCAGACCTGGGCTTTCAGACACCCATGCCGCCAGCCCACGAGCTCTGGCACCTGCCTGCCTCGCTTTCCTAGGCCTGAAACAAACAACCACATTACTGTTGCTGTTCATGCAGCAGCTTTGGGCTTGCTCCTCGGTACACACTCATCCGACCCGCGGCACTCAAGGTGGCCATTAGCAACCTACATTACCAGTGAGGAATCAGCCCGCCAAGCCAGGATTTGAAGTGGAAAACTGGGCCTGTTGACTGAATAACCCTCTGCCCACCCAGGCTGTCAGCAGAAAGGGCCGAGAGCACCACACGAGGTCCCTTGGCCATGCACGGCCCTCCCCTTGCTCATGTTCCCTGCCATGCTCTGGCCTGGGGGCTCAGACTCCTAGAGAGGTTCACGTGTGCCTGCGCTGAGGCCAGGCTACCCCCTAGTTTGCCTGGATGGCTCTGGCCTGGGGCGGGCAGCTGTTCCTTCCCTGCATTGTCCCCAGATGGGGACAGCACTTCAGGTGTCTGGCGTGAACACTGCTCCCTCACCCCCACACAGCTCGGGGCACCATCCATCACCATGGAGACGCACCAACAGGCCTGTGCATTATCTGGGCAACATGAGCTGGTCGAGCTGCTCTTCACCTGAGCCCAGGCCTGGGCATGTCGGGTTGTGAGTGGGGCGGGGCTGGGGAATTCTGGGGCTCAGCCTAATGCCTCAGACAAGAACAGAGCAGAGGAAGGGGCTTTTCGCACCCTTTTTCTCACACCCCCCTCATTCAGTTCCACCAGAGAGTGCCCTAATCCCAGTCTGCAGATGGGGAAATTGAGGCTCTGAGCAGCATGGTCACTTGGCTAGTGTGAACCAAGTAAGCAATGGTAGGACTTAGTCTTGAACCCAGACGCCCTGGGCCCTTCCCTTGGTCCAGCCAATGCTGCCCATTCTGCTCACATGCTTTAAGGGGCTCTCGTAAATGTGGCCCCAAATTTCACTGCGCAAGTCCCAGCCCCACCACGTGTGAGCTGTGGGACCCTGAGCAAAAAAAAAGTGTCTTTCTCAACCTTGTCTGTATAATGGAGCCATGGCTACGCTGTCCTCACCGACTTGTTTGGGGGCACCACTCTGAGGCCAGCCTGACCATGCCACGCTCCCTGCTCTAACGCCTGCTTGGGCTCCCTACAGCTCTCTGCACAAAATTCCAGGGCCTTTTCACGCCCTGAAATGATGGGAAGCTATTGAGTGGTAGCCTGTATTTTCTCCATTTCTCATACAGTTTGATTTAGAAACATCAACGCCTTTATGGGAGAAGATCCCCACTGAATTTGTTGAGAAATAAATGGTTCATTTTCCTTTTTAAAACCTGAAGACTTGGACTTCTGAAACTTCTGTTCTCAACAATTTGGGATAAAGAACCGTGGACCCCTAGCATTCTGAGGCACCTTCTGTTTGCCAGGTCAACACTTCACTTAAGCCACAGACAGCAGGAGAGACTTTTGATGCTGGTTAGAACCTTTAGGCTTTGTCTGGAAAGCAATCAGAAGCCATGGAAGGCTTTAGAGCAGGAAGTGGCATGCCTCCATTGAGCTGTGCTAGTCATGAACATGCAGCCAAAACTTCTAGAGGGACTGTTGTTCTCAGACCCTTGGGCCTCCTCCCCAGAGCGCTCAATATAGAAGGCCTGGGGGAGGGGAACACATATCTGTAACGGGGAAGGTGAGAGTAGCACCCTGAGCATCTACTGTGATGAGGGCTGCGTGGATGGGGCATCTGCCAGGGATGTGACATTCAGGTCACTTAGTCTCTGCTCACAGGTGCTGTGACACTGAGAGTCAGGGAAGGAGCTTCCTACCCAGGGCCACACAGTTAACACAGAGTGAGCCGGGCACTCCTTCCTGGAGACTTGAGGCACCAGAGGGATCCCTGCTGCACAGAGACAAGCGCTGGAGGACGCTCCTTGCTCTGTGTCCTTAGCAGCTACCCCAAGATGTCTGCCTCCATTAGCAGCCTGGAGGGAGGCCCAGAGCCAGGGTCATGTTCCAGGCCTAGTGGGGACAGCTGACCCCAACTCCCTACATCTGCAGCAACCCTGTGGCAGGTCCAGCTGCCCCTGCAGCTGCTCAGAGGGAAGAGAGTAGGGTGAGCCCAGAGACCCCAGTCCCCAGACCACTGCCTTGGAGGAAGAGGCTGGGCCGCTCGGGCCCCTCCTCCACAGCAGCCGGTCCTCAGCACCTCTTGAGAGGATGCAGCCTGTTTCCTACCTGCAGACTAGGCTGCCTCATAGGATTCAAGATGGCGCACAGCACTATTAGGTCCCAAGCACCTCCTCGGCAACTCTGAGGCAGTCCCCAGGCACCATCTCCCCAGCATGATGATGTGACAGGTATTGGCACCAGCAGGTGCTCTCTGTCCCTACCAGATCTCTCTCTCCAGCCTCGTTCCTCTGCTTGCCCCCAGGCAGACCCAGGGACGCCTCTCTGCAACCTCTGAAGCAAATACTAGAAAACAAATCACTAAGGATTAAATAGGAGCAATGTGTGTTTGTCTGGAATAGGAATTTCTGAACTTTTTCATGTGCTTGAGCTATCTGTCAGTGCACGCACACCAGCCCAGGGAGCATGAGGCTGACTTGCAAACTGAGTCGGAGATGGCCCAGCTCCAGACCGTGCAGATGTGGGAATGGAGAAGACAGGAGGCGGTGACTCACGGAGAGATAACCAGTGTGATCTGTGTGTTTCTGAAACTTTGAAGTCCCCAACTCCTGTGGGCCTCTGAAGGGAGAGTCTGGAAATCCCACTGACCACAGGACAAAACGGGATGGCAGAGTGAGAGCCGGCAGTGTCTGCCAGCCATCCCCTGCCTGAGCTCCCTGAGGGGCCATCACCGGAGCCAGGACTTTAGGCCCATACTGTGTGCCCTGTAGCTTCACGTACAGACTAAGCCTCGGCCTACTGCCCGTGGCTGCCAGGTACAGGCCCACTCACAGAGTGATGGCCTGCGAGCCACCAGAGAGAAAGCCCCGCCCAAGCCGGCTTCAGGCCTGTGGAAAGCACCCCAGCTGCAGAGATGGGTTTTCTCTGGCTTGTTGTGCTGTTGCTAAGCTCTGCTCTGATCAATCAGGGCCTCGTGGGTTTTTCCCTCTGGTTTCATGTTCTGACGGGAACTGAGTGAATCTGGAGCGAGTTAATTTCAGCCACAGCGTTCCAGAGGGTGTTATGCCGAGGCTGTTCAAAGTCCACACCCTCCCAGCTGTGGGCTGGAGCTGGGACAGCAGCCGAGCTACAGAACTGGACCCTCAAGAATCTGAGGAACTTTCTAGAAGCTAACTTGAGTGCTAGTGAGAGCGAAGAGACTTTAAGATCAGTTATGAATCCCACTTCCTGGTTCCACAGCTCACTTTTCTGGCACGTAAACCTCCACACTGTATCCCAGGAGCCATCCCGGCCTGTGATCACACAACACCCTGACTTTATTTGAACAGCCAGACAGGACACCTCCAAGTATCCCAGAGTTTGGGGTTCTCCTTTCTCCTCTTTCCTGTCTTCAGCCTGCGCTGACCTTTAACTGTCTCCTTCCTCCAACCCTGCAATCCTTCCCGTCGCCTCCTCCTTCCCTCCCTCTCTTTTCCTTCCTTTCTCTATTCCTGTGTCTATAGAGCATATGCTTTATAAAGACAGACAATACTATACATTCTATAAACTATTTTAGACATTTCATGATCAAAATTATAATTTCAAGTAGAAATAAACACATTGAAGCAAAAGAAGGGATGAAGAGGAGACAGGTGTGTGTATGGATGGCTGGGGCTAGAAGGGAGATAATGATAGGCCTCTCTCAGGCAGGCATATTTGAGCAGAGACCCAGAAGGCTACGTGCTGGCCTTAAGAGCATATAAGAAAAGTATTGGGGGAGGGGACACAGCAGGTGCAAAGGCCCTGGGGTGGGTGGAGAGGTGAAGTAGTGGAGTAGGCCCTGCGTGGTTGAAGCAAGGTGGGTGGGGGGAGGCTGGAGAGGAGCCAAAGCCCCACCTCCTTTGGTGGGAGCCATGGCAGGCAGCTGATTAAGATTTTGTTTTGGAGGGAGAACTGTGTGATGTAGGATATAAAATATGAGAGGGGGAACAAGGGATCTGGAACTTGGTGCTGAATGGCCAGGAGAAAGGGGTGGCAAGGCCATGGTGGGGAAGATGTGGGGGCGAGGGCAGGTTCCAAGTATGGGGAACCTGTGAGCCTGGTGTTTGCTGGCCCAAGGGCAGCTGATGGGCTGAGGCAGGGAGACCCAGTGCAGCTGTGGTGTCACCTCTGGGGGCTCCTCTGGAATCAGAGGCCCGATATTATGTTTTACTCCAAAAGCTTTTGCTCTGTGCTGGCACCGGGCTAATCCCTGTCCTGCTCATTAACGACGAGGGACAGACCGTTTACTGTTTCACAAAGACGGGATAGGCACAGAGAGGGCCAGTCATTCACCCAACATCACACAGCTGAGAAGCTAAGATTTGCAGATCCAGAAGGCCTGGTTACAGAGTCTGCATGTGCAACCAGTGCACTCCACTGTCTGATTACACACACGCACATGCACACGCACACACATGGCCTTGCACATATGGAGAAGCAGTGGAGGACCCTGGCCTACTCTGGCTCTGTCTGCTGGCCTCTTCCTAGTGTTTATTCATTTGCTGGATAAACATTTACATGTAAGGGCCAGGCAGGGGCTGATGAGAAGCCAGGATGAGGAGCCTTTGTTTCTGGCCTGCACAGTAAAGAAGGAGGTGGAGGGGCGAGAGAGTGATCAGCCAGGTGCTCTGGGCCAGAGAGAAACCCCATGCAGCACCCCACCTGGGTTGGAGCCGGGGTAGGTGCACAATACCAGGGCTAGCAGAACGCTCTTGGTGCCATCCAACCCTGTGTCACCACAGACAAGTCACCCTACCTCTCCCAGCCTCAGTTTCCCCCTCACTAACATCCGGTCAGAACTGTCATGAGAGTTCTAGAACATTCACTTCACCAAAACATTTGCAGTTGTTCTTCCTTTTCTTTCTTGGTGAAAAATTTCTATACTATCACTCAAAAGGAAGAGCAATAGTTCTATTTCCCAGGCTGGGTTTAATATTCTGTGTGTGTGTGTGTGTGTATGTGTCCCTGTCTCTCTGCCTCTGCCTCTGCCTCTGCCTCTGTCTTTCTTTCTTCTTCCCCTCCCTCCCTCTCTCCTTTTCTCAAAGAAACTGTGTGGAGGTCCAGAAAGTGTCCAGCTCTTGGCTGTTTAGCACCCGGTCTCCTCAGCCTGCCCCCAGTCACTCTGGCAGATGACATGGGACTACATGGATTCTCAGCTGTCACTTGACCCAGCACAGCCAGGGTCCTGATTTAGAACTTTTGCTGTGGGCAGAGGCGGGACCTACCACTTGCCCTCCTGATGGCAATTCACCTGCTTCGCCTCTGGCCCCACCTGCCCAGGACAGGAAGCAAGAGCTCAGCTTCCAGAGCCAGGCAGACTCCATGGCCTGGGTGGAGGCACACAGCCTCCCCGAATCCCTTTCTCTGCCCCTGCTATGGCTCCCAGGTGTGCTCCAGACTCCTGCAGGTGACCACTGTGAGGGAAGCTAGTGAACCAGCGTGGGAAGAAATCGAGGCTTCCTCTGGGAAGGGAGGCATGTGATAAAGACTTCTTCCTGCAGACACACCAAACCCCTACCAGGTCCTTCACATGCCATGTACCCCCCTGAGCATATATAGTAACATCCTATAAGGAAAGACAGCAACATGTTGAAAGTGCCTCTCTCTGGTGATATGAGATTAGGAGGGGTTTTATGTCACATTTGTTTTTTGTAAATCTGCTTCACTGAAAGTTGTGTTTGCTTTTCATCACTGGGACCAAATACTTGACGTACAACTCAAAGGACAAGTGCTTTATTTTGGCTCACAGTTTCCCAAAGTTCAGTCAGTGGTCAGCTGGCTCCAAAGCAGAAACCCGGTGGACAGATGTGGCAGCAGAAACGCACAACAGCTGGGAGGCAGTAAGAACAAGAAAGAGCCTGAGAGAGAAGGAGGAAGGGGCTGGAGACAGGATGTGCCCTCCCAAGACACCTCAGTCATTCCACTAAGGAGGCTATCGCCATCTGAAGCCCTACTTCATGAGCACATGAGACTTTGAGGGGCATTTTAGATCTAAACTATGAAAAAATGTTCTACTTCTAGAACTCACAGGAAAAACACATCTTTTTTAAAATATCAAATATTTTTGTGGAAACAAGAAAGCACAAAGATATAACACAAAGGAAATATCTTTCAGATGAGAAATATATAACACTGGAATAAAAAATAATATGTAAAATTATGTATAATCCAGTGGGCAGAATATATAACTTCTAAAACATGCACATGGTCTTCATATATTCTAAATGAGAAAACCATGTGTGGGAGAGAAGGCAAATAGAGCAGGCCGCACACAGGCCACATGGCCACATAAAGACAGGACTCTGCCAATGTGTTTTTTTTTTTGAGACAGGGTCTTGCTTTGTAGTGCAGGCTGGCCCTGAGCTCACTATGTAGCCCAGGCAAGCCTGAAACTCAGCAATCCTCCTGCCTCTGCCTCCCGAGTGCTAGGATTGCAGGCGTGAGCCACCACGCCCGGCACTGTGGTATGTGGTATTGATTGCTGGTGGGTGTGAGTCACCATGCCCAGCATTGTATGTGGTTACCAGGATCAAACTTAGGACCTTGTGCTTTCGAGGCAGGTGCCGGAACCACTGAGCTAAATCTATGGCCCCCAGTGTGCATTCTTAATGTCTTGTGATGCTCTGAGGCCCTTGAAGCCCAATCTGACCAGGTTTTGTGTCCTCAGTGTATAGAGGGAGTCTGTATACATGTATGACTGAACATGTGACCATCTTCTCTGAAAACAGAGATGTGAGTTCAAACTCTAAGAGCAGAGAGCATGCCAGGAACTAGTGTGAGAATGAGTGTGAGGAGTTACCAGAACCCAGAGGAGTGGCTCTTCTCTGGCAGCTCCAGGGGCAGCTCCAGGCCCCATGTCACCCTGGGGTCCTCTTATCCATCTGGGTTGCTTTATGGCCCCTCTGTCTTGCCTGCCAGGACAAGGTGGACAGAGAGTGTCTTGCTCATTTCTGAACCCAGGACATGTAGCACAGCTTGGACTATTGCGGGAGCCCAATGGAAAAATATACCAACAGTCAGAAAAATGCAATTAGCATGATGCTTCTGTCTCATAAGGGAACAGGATTAGTCCCGACATCAGACAAAAATACAGAAGCAGGGGGCCCCAAGAACAATCCTTCAAAGCAGACTGGGTCCTCCTGAACATGTGATCTTCTCTCCTCACTGCACTTGGGGCCTGGTACCGAGAGGCATCACACACAGGAATTCAGGGCAAGTATCTCAAGCTCAGGAAGGAAATGCTGAAAGTGACCAAGAAGCGAACAGGGTTGTAGCTTCCCTTCCTGTGTGGCGACCCTTGAGTTTCTTATACACAGGGCTAAAGAGCGCCTTCTCCATATTTGTCCAAGTAATTCAAAACAGTTGATTAACTTCAAGTGGCATTAAAGTCAGGATACTGCATTCTACTGTATTTAGCCAATGAATGGATAGATCTAAATTCATTTTTGTAGCATTTCCACCCCTGGGCCTTCTCACTTGGGATACCAGAATGAGTATAAACTGGGGCATTTGTTAAAAAATACTAAATCAATCTCCTGTAGTTCCACACCCACCTGCAGATACCAGGCCCCAGGCTCTACCACAGCTATACTACTGACATTTGAAATCCATGCCATACTCTAGGTGTTTTGACTCGGCTGCCATTTTTTTCAGAAGAATATACATGAATGCTTATAGCTGTTCTTTGTAACAGTCGAAAAACAGGAACAACTCAAATATCCACCCATCAAAGGATGTATAAAGATGTTGTAACAGATTCATACGATGGAATATTACTTGGCTCTCAAAGGAACGAAGCACGACACATCCTACAACGTGGAATAAGAAAACAGTCACAAAAGACTATTCATGGAGACTGCATTTGTGAGAGGTACCCAGACAGGCTCTGAAAGTAGGTTAGCACTTGCCTTGGGCTGGGGGTACAGAGCAACAGGGAGTGGTTGCTCATGTCTAGGGGGTCCTTTTTGGGGTGATGAAAACATTCTCAAGCTGATTATGGTGATGAGTATACAACTGTGAAAAGTACATTTTCTCTGCATGATTTCTATGGTATGTGAATTATATTTCAACAAAGTGGTTATAAAACAAAAAGGAAAGTGGAGAAGTTCCCCTTCCAGGCATGCAAAGCGTCAGGGTAATGGATGTTGCAATCCAGTGGTCTGCTATAGTTTATGGGTGGAATTTTTCTTTTCAACAGCTGTGAGGCCACTCTTGAAGGTAACCCTTCTCGGGGTTCACTTTGTCCTCAGAAGCCTTGCAGTAACCCTATCTGTTGCCCTGAGCCCACCTCCCCCACACCCACCGCTCTGTGCATAGGCCCACACAGCCCAGCTGCTGCCAGCTCCCAGATGCCTGAGCTGCCACCTGGGGCCCTGGCAACGCCAGGCCGCAATGTTGTGATGTGTTTGGATGAGGAGCACATTCGCTGCCAGCGTTACCAGGCTCAGAGGGTGACTAATCCCATCTGCATTTTGGGTTTCAGCTGCCTGGACTATTTAACTGAAGGACCTCAAATCATTCAGCTGTTTTGGGACAAGTTCTCCCCTCGCTCCTGTCCAGGATGCCTGTGCCTCAACCACCACTCACACACTCCTGGTCCAGCAGATCTTTACAGAGCACCTACTGTGTGCTGGACACTAGTCAGACGACACATCATAGGATGACAGAATGTACACAAGTAAGAGAAATCATGAAAAGTATGTAAGTGAAAGAAAAGAAGAATATTGTGCCTGGAACCCCAGCATGTAGGGAGGCTGAGGCAGGATGAAGAGTTCAAGCCTAGCCTGGGTAACTTAGTGAGACCCTGTCTCAAAATTTAAAAATTAAAATTAAAAAAGGCTGAGGATGTGGCTGACTGTAAAGGCCCAGTGTTCAATCCCCAGTACCACCAAAAAAAAAAAAAAAGGAAAAAGAAATATTAAAGATAAAGCAAATAGGGACATGATTGTGAACATGGTCATCCCTTGATATCTGCATCCACACACTCAGCCAACCACAAATAAAAAGATATTTAAAATTTTGTCTGTACTGATCACATACAGATTTCTTGTCATTATTCCCTATACAGTCTAGTACAACTGTGTGCATAGCATGTACACTGTCTTAGGTACTATAAGCAATTCAGAGATAACACCAAGTACACAAAAGGATGTGAGTGGGTCCAGGCCAATACTATGCGGACTTGCAGAGGGGAGTCGAGTGTAGTAGATTTTGGTGTCCCTGGAAACCCTGGGTGCGACTCCCAACCCAGGATCCCAAGGCACAACTGTTTACAGGGTTCCCAACAGGGGTGGAAGTGGGGCCCATGTGAAGGCAGCCTTTCTGGGGGATGGCTGAGAAAGAACAGGTGAGTGAAGATGAGGAGAAAGAGTGGTCTACCTGAAGTCCTGAGAGAAAGCGAGAGAAGGGGCCAAGGAGCTGAGACAGAGACCAGGGACTTGGGG
>PVIC010038115.1:0-17822 GCA_004025085.1 Thryonomys swinderianus | reverse complement strand
TCAGGCTGGCCCTGAGCTCACTATGGTGCCCAGGCAAGCCGCCGCGAACTCAGCAATCCTCCTGTCCCTGCCTCCCGAGTGCTGGGATTACAGGCATGAGCCACCACGCCCAGCATTATATGTGGTAACCGGGGATCGAACTCAGGTCCTTACGCTTGCGAGGCAGGCGCCGGAACCACTGAGCTAACCCTCCGGCCCCAAATGAAATATATTATTAAAATAATTTCACCTGTTTGTTTTCACATTTTAGATACTGCAATGGTTCTAATATTTTGTCCCCTCCAAAACTCATGCTGAAACTTAATCCCCAGCCCCCAGTGTTGGGAGGTGGGAATTACTGTGAGATTTGCCCTCAGGGATGGAAAAGTACCCAACAAAGAGGACCTTCAGGAGGCGCTCAAGTCCTCTGCCCTCCGGCTGTGTGAGGTCACGATGAACCTTCTTCCCCAAAAGCTGCAGCAAGGGGCTGGAGATTTAGCTTAGTGGTTCCAGCGCCTAAGGTCCCTGGTTCGATCCGGGGTAACAACATACAATACCAGGTGTGGCGACTCATGCCCACCAGCAATCAGTACCACATACCACAGTGCCAGGTGTGGTGGCTCACGCCTGTCATCCCAGCACTTGGGAGGCAGAGGCAGGATTGCTGAGTTTGAGGCTTGCCTGGACTACACAGTAAGCTCAGGGCCAGCCTGAACTACAAAGTGAGACCCTGTCTCAAAACAGAACAAAACACAAAAAAAGCAACAGCGAGGAGGAACCATCTTGGCACCTAAGACTAAGCTTCGCCTCCTTCCCCCACCCCTCGCTGCTGTAGAAAGTTGAGCCTGGCATACGAAGTGCTCCCAAGCGCCAAACTGTGGTGTTTAACCCAGATCCAGTGTCACCTTAAACACTAGAGTTATAATACAATGGAGAATGAGAGTTTTGGAGACCGGAGTTATTGAAGATGGTGATGCTGGAATGAAAACCCAGTCCCCCAGAGTAATGTCAGCTTCCACCACTACGCAAGGGAGCCTTGCCACAAGCTTAGAGAACCAGCAGAGAGCCTGAAGAGGTCTCCATCCGGGGCTCTGGGGTGATGTGCACTTGCCACAGCACAGCAGCCTCTCTCCGCAGCAAAGTGAGTCGGGAGGATGTGTAGAAATGATAGTCTGAAATAGCCACAAAGCTTTGCAAAAGTAATACTCTTGACTAAATGCTCACTTTTTCTTTGGCACCTGAAATTCCTTCCCTGAGTACCTTCTGGGGCTGGCTTCCCTACAGTTAAAAAAAAAAAAATCTCTGTTTAGGACTTCAAGTGTAGGACTAGCCTCAGGAACTTGGCAAGACTGTTTCAAAAACACAAAAAAGGGCTGGGCATGTAGTTCAATGGGCTCAATCCCCAGTACTGTGGAAAAACTAACCATAAACAAAAGCAAAACAAAAAACCTGTGTTCAGATGAAATGGAGAATGACTACTGAGTAACAGGAGTGAATTTTAACGTAATGTGCCAAGTTAATACAGACTCCATAGGCCACTAATAAGGAAGCTGGGCTTGATTCTGATGAGCCTCCGATTCATGAACCTGAACTCAGTCGTGCACCTCTCATTTCTCCATTAAGATGGCTTCTCTTCCTCATGTGTGTATATTCCTTTCGCTAGGAAGAAGCCCCAGGGACAGAACTTAGAGACTTGGACAGCAAGGGACCTCGAGTTATTAGTATTCTGCTGAGGGCATTGGAGTAAGATGGTGTGTTGGCTTTTTCTTTCCTTTTTGCAGTACCAGGGATCAAACTCACAACTTTGCGCTTACAAGACAGGTGTGGTACCACTGAGCTGATTCCCTGGCCTGAGAAGGTTGGTTGGTAGTGGTTACTAGAAGACAGTTGGTGTAGCGGCACTCATGAAATGAAAGCATTGGAATCACAACCTTAAATTGGGGTGTTGTTACTCTGGTGTTAGTAAACAAACTTGATGACTACTAGCAGGAACTTATTTTTTTTATTGTGAAATAGGTACATTTTAAATACACATCATGATCACACTCAACATTGAGAATTTGTTCTAGTATATGACATGACTTAATTCTCATTTTTTCCATTTTCCTACTCACTCTAAAACACCCCTATATACATGAGTTTGTTTTCCCTTTTTTTATCATCACAATTTTTTCTTTCTCCTCATTACTTACCCCTACCCACCATTTTCCTTAGAATATTTTCTATTTTACAATGTTTGTCATACATTCTAGAACTCATTTATATTTTCAGTTTTTCATACTAGAGAAAAGACACAGTATTTACACATCTGTGGCCTATTTATTTCACTTATGAATATGTCCTCAAGATACATCCATTTGAGTATGAATGACTCAAAGTTATTCTTTAGGGCAGAGTAACACTCCATTTTATGAAAACACACACACACATACACACACACATCTCCAGTTGATGGACATTTGGGTTGTTTCCAAGATCGAGCTATCACAAACTGACCTGCTATAAACATGAGTGCACATATGTCCCAGTAGGGACTTATAAACCATTAAAAAATCTGTGCCAGCTGGACGTGGTGGCTCACGCCTGTAATCCCAGCACTCGGGAGGCAGAGACAGGAGGATTGCTGAGTTCAAGGCTTGCCTGGGCACCATAGTGAGCTCAGGGCCAGCCTGAACTACAAAGCGAGACCCTGTCTCAAAAAGCAAAAAAAAAAAAAAAATCTGTGCCATATAGTTGGCACCAAACATGAATGGCAAGAATATTGGACAGATCAGATTGACTGAGGTGGCAGAAAATCTGAATCACAGAATTTCTGTCTGGAGAGAATATAATGCAAGCTATGATTATGTGGATGTGTCTGTGTGAGGAGCTCATTAGGCAGATATGGATCAACATTAGGTAGGTGGGAGCCTCTAAAGGGTGATGTGTATTAGGCAACTTTGCATTACTAAAGCAAAATACTTGAGACAGTGTTATGGTTTGTATCTAGATGTCCCCCAAGAGCGTTATGCATACCTAGGTGGGGCCTTTAGAAGAGGATTTGATCGTGAAGACATTATACTCTTTGTGAACTAGTCCACTGAGCAGTTTATAGCTAAAAGGCCACTAGGAAGTGGGGCTTAGACTGAAGAAGCCAGTCCTTGGATGTGTGTCCTGGAACGGGGTATCTCCCTCACCCCAGTCTCCTCCTTCTTTCTGCCATCAAGACTGTAGAACCTTCCACCATGCTGTTCTGCCTTAATGCAGCCAAAGATGGACTGAAAATTCCAAAACCCATGAATCCAAATAAACTCTTCCTCATTTAAATTGTGGATATTCTGCTATTTTGTCCAAGTAATGAAAAAGTGATTAAGGCAGGCAGTTAATTTATAAAGAGAAGAAATGTTTTTAGCCCACAGTTCTGGAAGTTCAAGGGCATGGCATTAGCCTCTGAAGTCTCAACTGTGTCATATCATGGTGGAGGGACCTGGGTGTGTGGGTGTGTGTGTGTGTGTGTGTGTGTAAGAAGTTTATAATACCAAACAGGCAATCAGACAGAGCCTGGAATCCCATAATCCCATAATCCCTTTTGAGGTTACAACCCCAATAACTAAGGACTTCAGCAAGGATCTTTTGTACCTCCCCCAAGTTCCGACACCTCCTAACAGCGCCACCCTGGAGAGCAAGATTTTAATCCCCGTAGAATCCTGGGAAACATTCAGGCCATACCCAAACCATAGCAGATGGAGTCAGAAGAACTTTGATTACTTAAACATTTTAAACTGGATTTTGTGGTTCTACAAAACCCGGTAAGAATAAGATTAGGTGGAAGATGTGTGTCTTTAGGACCCCTAGGAGACAGAAAGTGACAGTTTAAGGAGAGCCTAAAACTCTGTGTGGCTTTGTGTTTTCCATTGTGAAATGTGCATGGCTAAGAATACTTGGATGCAATCTTTTAGGGCTTTTTTTCATTGTCAGGAAAAACCAGTTTAAAGAGAAATAAAGTGACATGTGTGAGACAGAGACACATAAAGTGACAGTTTAAGGACAGCCTAAAACTCAGTGTGGCTTTGTGTTTTCCACTGTGAAATGTGCCTGGCTAAGAATACCTGGATGCAATCTTTCAGGACTTTTTTCTTTGTCAGGAAAAACCAGTTTAAAGGGAAATAAAGTGACATGTGTGACCTGGAGGGTGTTATGTTTTGTGAACTAAATCAGGCGCATAGAGACAAATGCCATAAGTTACTTGTATGTGGAAACTAAAAGTTGATCTCATAGAAATAGAGAATACTGTTTGCAAGAGCCTGGAGAGGAGTGCGGCGGGATGCAGATGAACTACAAAGGCACACCTGGGCTGAAGGAAGAAGTTCTAATCTTCTGGACCGCAGAAAGGTACTGTGGTTGACAACAATTAATTGTGTATTTTGAAATAGAGAGTATTTTGAATGTTCCCAGCACAAAGAAATGATAAATAGTCAAAGTGATGGATATATGAATGATTAATGACTTTGTATGCAAATATTGAAATATATACCCTATAAATATGTACACTTTACACCATTTAAATATGTATTTTTTCTTAAATGTATACAAACATATATATTTTTACATACTTTTAAAAATTTTATTCATGTGCTTTTTTGGTTGTTGTTTTGTTTTTTTGGCAAAGGATCTCACTATGTAGTTCAGGCTGGTCTTGAACTCACTGTGTAGCTTAGGTTGGCCTCAACCTCACAGTGATCCTCCTGCCTCACCCTCCCAAGTGCTCATGGTTTATTTTAAAAAAGAAAGAAGTAAAATGTAAACCTCAGCCTGCTATCCATTTTCTGGGTAAAATGACCTGTTTGGATTAGGTGGGTGAAAATTTCTAGACAGTAGCTATCACAAAATAAAAGTAAATCAATGAAATTTCTAGAAAATTAGTATGTATTTTGACTGTTTTGAAATACCTATCAACATTTAAATATTCTAGGATAATTGACAACTTAAACCCATTCAACAACTCTAAACTGGTTAAAGAAGATGTGGTTTTTTCATAAAATGGAGCATTATTCTGCCATAAAGAATGATAACTTTGCTAGGTATAACCCTGTCTCAAAAAAAAAAAAAGAATGATAACTTTGAGTCATTCATACTCAAGTGGACATCTCACTTTAGGTAGTTCAGGCTGGCCCTGAGCTCACTATGAAGCCCAGGCAAGCCTCGAACTCAGCAATCCTCCTGTCTCTGCCTCCCGAGTGCTGGGATTACAGGCGTGAGCCACCACGCCCGGCACTGTGGTATGTGGTACTGATTGCTGGCAGGCGTGAGTCTCCACGCACACCATTGTATGTGGTTTCCGGGGATCGAACTCAGGACCTTGTGCTTGCAAGGCAGGCGCCGGAACCACTGAGCTAACCCTCCGGCCCAATGGGTCTTATTATAACAAAACATCCCATTAAGATGGGTCTAGAGAGCACAGAGCGGGGTTTTTCCATTGTCAGAGAGACACTTGGACTCTTCCCACATTAGGATTTAAGGACTTTCTTGTGAAGGGCCTCCAAAGTCCCCAGTGTACCTTCTTTAGGTAAGGAAAGGTCTCCACTTTGGGGCGGTGCAGCCTCAGGACCCGCAGCTCAACGCGCGGAAGTGCTTGGCGAAAGGCCCGTTCCGCCGCAGGGGTGAGGACCCTTGTGCTGGGCAGCGCGCCGGGATACAAAGCCCAGCCAGGCAAAGGGCAGCCTGCATTTCCACCCGGACTCTCTCAGCAGGAGGCTCTGTGCGGTGCGGTAACGGCACAGCCACCCGCGGCGGCCTTGGGCCTTTTGCCTCTCATGACTCTGATCTTGTGGCACCTGCCTGGATAATCTTCCTAGAAACCCCGCTTATCCTTTAAGGCTCAGCTCCGATGTTGCTCCGCATCTCCCCGCCACCCGTGCTCCGGTCACAGCCTTCCCACCGGGCTGGGCAGCAGGACCCTCCTGTTCGCCTGGCTCCCCGCACCGTGCAGATGCTGCCTTCGTGCCGGTGAAAGGAACATCTACCTCAACTTTTGTTCTGACCAAAGCAGAGCCAGTCTTTGTAATGTATGTATGTATGTATGTATGTATGTATGTATGTATGTGTGTATATATATATATCATTGAACATATTTTATATATATATAAATATATATATATAAATATATATAAAATCTGTTCAATGATGCCTCAGCTCACAGACAATTCGGTTCACAAGCAAAAGCATTCTGCAAAATTTTGCTCCCACTTGCAAACTCCACGTTGGTGACAAACACGACCACACGCATCTTCTCCACACAAACACCAATGCAGCTATCTTCCCCAAAATCATGAAAACAAATGAAGTTCACAGACCAAGGTACCACTGTATAAATATTTATGTTAAAATATAATTATACTTTAACAAGATAGTGTATGAAAATTTAAAAATCCTTTATAACCAGAGACCTAATTTATAAAAGGAATCATTGTATGATAACCATTTAAACCAAAAACCCAATCAAATACTAGCTACGTTTAACATCTGTTGTATATCTTTCATAGTTTTATTTGTAAGGATTTCACTTTTACAAAAATACAGCCTTCTAATATTTCTTTTAGTTAATAGATCAGAATTGTTCTCCACAGCCATGCTGGTGTTTCTGGTTTTCGTTTTTTCTCTTTTCTTTTTTAGTGGTTTCGTGACATTGCTAATTTGATTCTCCCAATTGCTAACTAGTGAAGTGGCTTGCTTGTGTTCCTTTCCTGGAGCTTTTTGATATTATTAATTGATTAATGGTGGTGCTGGGGATTAAGTGTGCTAGACAAATAAATACCAATGAGCTGTAGCCCCAGCCTACTGGAATTTGTTAGTATTATAGAAGTGTTATTATAATCAGTGGTGTATCTTTTATTTGCCTGAATATTTTCTGAAATAAATTCTTATAAATGAAAATTCTCAAAGGGTATGCCCATTTAAGTCACTTTTTAATAGTGCCAATTTATCTCACAGTGCTCTCTCCGTATGTGTCTTTTCTCTGACTTGGCTCAGCAAGACCAGTGTGTACCCTATTCATCATTACCCAATGGTGAGCTCAGGGTTCTGCAAACAGTGGATGCTTAGAGCTTGTTAACATAGCTTTTTAATAATTGGATGACTCAATAAGTAGGTCTTTATTACAAGAGTAGAACAGTGTCATTATAGTCCTAGATGCCTACAACTGACCTTGGCCTCTTCTATAGATCCGTTGCCTACTTGAAAGTAACATTATAAACTTCAATTTCTACACTATACTGAAAACAAAATACTACACACTGGAGAAGAGTTTGTACCAGGCTAAATTTCTTTTCAGGGATTTTTTAAAAAATGGTTTACATTCCAAATAATTGTGTCTGGCCTAGGCAACAAAAATCCCAATGTTGGGGCTAGGGTTATAGCTCAGTGGCACCATGCCTGCCTGGCAAGTGAAAGGTCCTGAGTTTGACTGCCAGTACCATAAGGAAGGAAGAAAGGAAGAAATACAGAGAGAGAGAGAGAGAGAGAGAGAGAGAGAAAGGCCAATGTACATAGAGAAGGAAGAATGGAGGACTAATCAGTGATAGCAAAGCTTGAGCCTGGAGCTCAGGCAGGTAATTTCCCTCCCACAGAATTTAGTCCTTCCTTTCCCAACTTACATGTATCTTTTTTTTTTTTTAAAAGATTTCATCTTTTCTAGACATATGATCTGGTATTTCCATGAACCATTTTATTATGATGGTGCTAAGTCACAGAATTTAGATAACTTGCATAAGTTCAGTCAATAAATTGGGAATTATAGAGCAGAATAGCACTTTATGCTAATAAAAATAGAAAATCTGAAAAGAGAAAGCAAGGAGGAGTGACGAGTTGTTGTGGATGTTAAAATATATGGCAAATCTATTGTGACTAAAGGATATAACCCTTCATAACCAAACCACTACCAAAGGCCCTATCTTCAAGTGCTGTCACAGTGGGGATTAGGTTGCAATGTATGAATTCCGGGAGACACAAACATTCAACCTATCACACAAGAGGCATCTAGAAGCAAAAAAAAGTTCACATTTGTCTTACACCATTCACCTGGAACACAACCCTCTGATTTTGCCCAGGGAGACCTGTGATAGATTTCTGACATAAAGAGCTATAATACATTTGTCTTGTTCTAAACCAGAGTTTGTAGTAATTTATTATAGCAGCAGAAGAAAAGTAATATAGGATATACATAGGCACATTCATATTCTACAGTTCATTACCAGGTCTAGAAGACATTCTTTTTCTCATCCTTTTATAGTATTTTCAAAGATCCCTTGAACCTCACTGGAATTGCTATGAAGCACAGGATTTGTAGAGACACACTATGGATACCTAGCAAGGGCGGGGTCCCTTCCAGAAGGATTGGCCCAGTCCCCAAACTATATTTTGTGGAGGTTGGTTGGATTGCATAAGAACTGCTCGCACTGGGCCGGAGATTTAGCTCAGTGGTTCCTGTGCCTGCCTAGCAAGTGCAAGGTCCCTGGTTGGATCCCCGGTAACCACATACAACAATCCTGGGCGTCGCCCACCAGCATTCAGTACCACATACCACAGTGCCAGGCGTTGCGGCTCATGGCTTTAATCCCAGCATCAGGAGGCAGAGGCAGGAGGATTGCTGAATTCAAGGCTTGCCTGAGCTATATAGTGAGCTCAGGGCCAGCCTGAATGAATCACAAAGTGAGGCCCTGCCTTAAAAAAAAAAGAATCATCCGCCCCAGTCAGTTTCGAATTTTGAGTAACAAACACCACAGTCTCTGTTTGTGGACGAACGAGCCCAACACTAAAATTTCTGTTAAAATTGCTTGATAATGGGCTGAGGATTTAGCTCACAACAGTCTGCTTTGCAAATTCGATCCCCAGTAACCACATACCATACTGCTGGGCGTGGTGGCTCACTCCTGTAATCCCAGCACTTGGGAGGCAGAGGCAGGAGGATTGCTGGATGATGAGTTGTGGATATCCAGGAGAGAACAGAGGAGTTTACACAGGGCTTTACCACATAGAAAGGGCCTCTGCATACGCAGTGGCCCCTACTGTTTCTCATATTTACTACTGTCATTATCTCTGTACACGGCCGGTTGTGTAACCGCTACACACCATTCTGAACTATCCAGCATCAGTTAGAGAACATTTTCTCATCACACTCATTGGGATTGCTGGCCTGGGAGCCTGAGTGAATGCTCACATTAAATCAAATGAATGTCGAAGGGCTAAGTGGGTGTGAATCCAGTTTTCCTCACGGAGGATCTGGAGGTGTGCTAGGGCTCTAATCTGACCTTTCCCTCCTGCTGAGGTGATTAGGAGGAGGTGGAGGGGATTGGGATTTCCAGGTTTAAAGCAACATTAATTCACCGCTGCTAAATCAGGTAACTCATGGCAACACGGTGGGGAGGGTAAAATGCTTCCTAAACCCCTTCATTATCGTTGTTCCTGCAGATTAAAGACACACCAAGGCCCTGTCGATGATAACGGCTTGGATTTACGCAAAGTGCACATTTGCTTTAGAGACTGGTGCTCGGTAGGAGTTTCTCAGTTCACCGGACTTGCTGTGAACTGGCGTGCAGCTGGGTGTTAGTATATTGCTGTAGACTCGTGAAATAATACATGATAGAGACAGTTACGCGTCAGGTGGTTCTAAGAGCGCTGCGGGACCCAGTGTGGAAACAGAGAACGCGGCTTCCTGCCCCACGAGTCCAGGCGGCGCCAGCGCGAGAGCAGCGGCGCTCAGGGGCTGGGTCCAGCCACGTCTGCTGCAAAACGTGAGAACTGCATGTAGGATAGAAAAGGAAATGCAGCTCCTACGAAAGCACAGGTGCTCAGCGTAAAGCACAGAGTACGAAGTTCCTCTTCACCTCCGTCCCTGACCCTCGGCTGCACAGGTGACTACTGTCAGCTGCTCTGTAGCTAGATTTCAAAACTGTTTTCAACTGTTACGCACCTATACGCGTCTTTTACAGAAATGGAACCATGCTGCTCTATTATTGGTTTTGTTTAAATACTTCATGCAGACACTTTTGAATATTACATGGATCTTCCTCTGTTAAGCCGCTGTAGGCATTAGTATCCCATTGTCTGCACAATAGTTTACTGATCATCTGGTCAAAGACTGTTAAGTGGTTTCCAGTTTTTGCTCTCCTAGGTAACCTTTGTGAACCAACCTGTTCAGTCCCTTAAATTCCTAAAATTAGAATTTCTTGGTAAAATAGCTTGTACTTTTAGAACATATTGCCAGATTCCCTTTGGCAACAAAGTATGACTTTACAGTTCCCCCCACGATGCCCATTTCCCTATACCTCCTGCCAACATTGAGTATCATCAGTCTTGTCAAAATTTTCCACACAGCTTCCAAAATACCACTACCACAAACAAGAAAAAAATTCACTGCTGCTATGTTCAGCATTTAGTGACTGTCTTGGGATTTCCATTTAAATAGATTACTTCTATAACTTATAAGAATTATAGTGCTTATAGTAATTTGCAGTAATCAAAAGTAAGCATTTCTTGGGCCGGAGGGTTAGCTCAGTGGTTCCGGTGCCTGCTTCACAAGTGCAAGGTCCTGAGTTCGATTCCTAGTAACCACATACAATGCTGGGCGTGGAGACTCACGCCCACCAACAATCAATACCACATACCACAGTGCTGGGCGTGGTGGCTCACGCCTGTCATCCCAGCACTCGGGAGGCAGACACAGGAGTATTGCTGAGTTTGAGGCTTGCCTGGGCTACATAGTGAGCTCAGAGCCAGACTGAACTACAAAGTGAGACCCTATCTCAAAAAAAAAAAAAAAAAGTAAGCATTTCTTTTTTTTTTAATTTGCAGTACCAGGGATCGAACTTGGGACACTGTGTTTCAAGGTAGGTGCAGTTACCACTTGAGCTAAATCCCTGGCAAAAATAAGCATTTGTTGATGTAACTGAGAAGTAAAAAGTACTACAAAACATTCCTATTTTCATTACCAAAAGATATCAAAATCAACTTCTTTGTTCCTTTTTTTTTTGAAACAGGCTCTGTGTGGTCCAAGCTGGCCTCAAAGTTATGGCATTATGCCTGCAAGCATTCAGCCTCCCAAGTGCTGGGATTATAGGCATGCATATAATATTATAGATTTCATTAGAGTAAAATTCACTATATCTTTCATCGTATGAAACAGATATAAACATAACACATTAAAAATTATCAATTAACTTAAGAGCTCTAACATTAGGTCTTTATCAGTAAAATTTCAACCACCATTTTCTAAAGTCATGATTCGGGCACAGAGAAACCTAAGGAAAACAAATGGAAGTTTGTCTGCATATCTGACACATACGCTATTATTTGCCTAGCCATATATGGTATATTTCAGATTCTGGAAACAGGGACCATATACTGAGACATGTTATCTGGCTGGACATACTTACACACAGGTAAAAATCCTACTAAATTCCTATTTGTCCTTTATGAACATATACTGGCATCTAGAAGAGGGCACAAAAATACAGAAAGCAATGGACACTGTGCCACATGACGCACAGTTACCTTCAGTTCTGAACCTTCCCAGTGAGAGGCAGCTGCACGCAGCAGGAACGAACCAGCACAACTGTCAACCGCAGCCAAACTCCTCAGCGCGGCGCCCACGCCGGACGTCAGACTGGGCTGCTCCTACTGCCACCCCGAAGGCAGCGCAGTCCGAGTTTGTAGGCTACACACTCAGTCATTGTACTTCCACTTTACTGCTTCATTATATGATGTAATTATATGAAAGTTTGCCCTGTAGGGATATTTTATAGCGCAATTTACAGGATTATTCATGCTTAAAATGCCATGGCCCTTATAAAACAGATGGTAGTTATATGTAAAGGTTTTTACATAATTTCATATCCAGGTGTGGGATTATCACCTATTTAGTTGCCATAAAATTGTTCAAGGTGGCCATGAACATTATCACTGTTATGTTATAAATGAGACTTTATATATAACGTGAACTGAGGGTAAAAACCCGTAGTTTTCTTTGCAACAGAATACATAAAGCTTTTTGGAGGTACTGGGGGGTCAAACCCAGGGATGCTTACCACTAACTGCAACCCCAGTCCTTTATATTTGTGGGATTTTGTCTGCTTTTTTTTTTTTGAGACAGGGTCTCATTTTGTAGCTTAGGCTGGCCCTGAGCTCACTATGTAGCCCAGGCAAGCCTCAAATTCAGCAATCCTCCTGCTTCTGCCTCCTGAGGGCTGGGATGACAGGCCTAAACCACCACACCCGGCATTGTGGTATGTGGTACTGATTGCTGGTGGGCGTGAGTCACCACGCCCAGTATTGTTGTATGTGGTTGCTGGGGATTGCACCAGGGACCTTGTGCTTGCTAGGCAGGTGCCAGAACCACTGAGCTAAATCTCCAGCCCCTATATTTGTGTTTTTTTTTTTGAGACAGGGTCTCGCTTTGTAGTTCAGGCTGGCCCTGAGCTCACTATGTAGCCCAGGCAAGCCTTGAACTCAGCAGTCCTCCTGCCTCTGCCTCCCAAGTACTGGAATTATAGGCGTGAGCCACCACACCCGGCTATATTTGTGTTTTTTATCTGGAGAAGTTTCACTAAGTTGCTCCAGCTGGGCTCAAACTTGCATTCCTCCTGCCTCTGCCTCCCAGAATGCTAGGAAACAGGCATGTGCCGAAACACCTGGCATTAAAAAGATTAAGTACTAGAAGTCATCTTTAAAGTTGTAAAACTAGGCTTGACAATCACTAGCTATCCTTGATTTGAAAGGAGAGAACAGAAGCTAATGATTTTAACCATCAATCCAGAGCTCTAGGAAACTCAAATTCCACCTAATGAAACTCCCAATATAGTCTCTGGTCATACCACCCTAAACACGCCCAGTCTTGTCTGAAAATTCCAGTATAGAAAGTATCAGACCTTTCTCTAAGGTTCGTCTTACTCATCTTGTTAGTGAGAACTGTCTCTAGGCCAATTAATTCTAAAAACTCGAACTTGTTATCAGTTGGCAACACTTGGAGGTGAGTAGAAAAAAAGTTCAGTAATGGAAATTTTCTCAAAACCAGCATGAATATCACAGCCCAAGAAGAGTAGACTGGGAAACAGACCAGTAAGACATTTAAGAGAGAAACACTAAGTAAAGAGAAGACACTCAGGAGATGGAGCAAACAGGCAAACAAGATGAAATCCAGCTTTCAAATACTCCCTTGCATTGACACATAACGTTATGCTGTTTTGCTGTGAGCAAAAACAAAGGTGGCACAGGGAGCTGGTTCTGGTGTCTACGCAGCTTTCAGGGAACTGAGGTAAATCCACGTGTAACACTTGCAGTTACCAAAGCAAGGAGTCACAGTGAAAGAAAATCGCTGCTCTAGCAAAGGAAAGCTGGACACTCCCCCAAATGCCAACGTGGTCCTCTATGTTAACAATGTTATTTATTTGGAGAAATAAAAAGTAGAAAAAAAGGTTTGCAACTTCCAAAAAGTTACACAAGCCACAAACTTTATTTTTATGGATTTCTTAAACCAGATGCTTAAAAAAATCTCTAAGTAAATGTGTCCCTTTATATAATATTTATTATCATACCAACCAGATTTATATAATCCTTATTCTTGAAAGATAATAAATAATAGATTCTAAGTCCTTATTGTAATCCATAACAGGTTGCAATCAATTTAACAGTAAGAATAAAGGTAACTTCTCTAAAGAGCTTTAGTCTTCCTAACAATTTACAAAACTCTGTTTAACTTAGTATACAAGAAAAATCTGCTTTGGAGGAGGTATTGCTTGTTGAACTATCCATTATTTCTTCATGAATAAGGCACACAACCACTAGCATTATAAAGACAAATCTGAAGGCAACAGATGGCATGTGTGCCAAGCAAAAGCAGGTGCTCTAGGGTATTGACTTTAATATCAAAGTAACATGAAACTTAAAAATGTAAATTTTATAGCAATTAAATTTTCCTTCTCTAATAAAGTTAAATCATCTTAACAGAAGATCAATCTCAAATAACAGAAAAGAGCAAAGATTTTTTTTTTTTTTTTTGCTTTTGAGACAGGGTCTCACTTTGTAGTTCAGGCTGGCCCTGAGCTCACTATGGTGCCCAGGCAAGCCGCCGCGAACTCAGCAATCCTCCTGTCCCTGCCTCCCGAGTGATGGGATGACAGGCGCAAGCCACCACGCCCGGCACTGTGGCATTGTGGTATGCGGTGTTGATTGTTGATGGGCGTGTCTTCACTCCCAGCATTATATGTGGTTACCGGGGATCGAACTCAGGACCTTGTGCTTGCGAGGCAAAGATTTTTTTTTTCTAGGTCTACTTTATTTTGAAAAGAAATATGCTGTGTATCTCTGTATCAGGGAGATTTCTAAAAATGACTTCATTGGTACACTGTTTTAGAATGGAGTATAAATAAGCTGACAGCAACTAAAATAATATGATAATCTGGAGTTTATATTCAAAGTGACATTATTGGTCATTACTTTGTTGTGTGAATTCAAGTAGTAATACTTTGTAACAAATATTTAGCTAACTTTAGTTTTTTTTTTTGAGACAGGGTCTTGCTTTGTAGTTCAGACTGGAACTGAGATCACTATGTAGCCCAGGCAAACCTCGAACTCAGCAATCCTCCTGTCTCTGCCTCCCGAGTGCTGGGATTACAGGCGTGAGCCACCATGCCTGGCTTAGTTATATTTTTTTAAAAATTAAAATACAACCTGAGATTCTTGGGCAAAGATACTAAAAAAATACAAGTTTGGTGAAATTACAGAAAACATGTTATAATAACATCCTAAATTGATTTTTTTGAATCATAAGCTAGAACTAATGTTAGTTACAGTCTTTTATGAATATATTTGGAAAGTGCTCTGAAGTAGATTTTGCCAGGAATCCATAAAGTACTTTGCAAATTAAATTCAGTCAGGATCAGTATAAATTAAACAAATACATGTTAACTCACACTATAGAACTTATTCATGATCTTAATTATTTTGGCCATTCGAATGTTTTAATATCTCAGAAAAATGTGGATAGAAGTATAATGCTAATTTTCCATACTAATTGAGTTTTTCATCAGAAAAAGGACTGATAGACTACTGGACAACTAATCAGACACTAATATAACAAAACTATTAGTAACACCAGGTAGCCACAAACAGTAATGCAAATATATCATGGAATAAATGAAAGTGTAATGTTCTACTAGAGTGACCTAAAAGAGAAACAGATTTGTAAAAAGTATAATTTAAAAATTATACATTTCCTGAGCCAAGAGAAATCAGGAATCATAAAAATTAAACAATATAAGTATCTTTGATTTTAAACATTTGTTTTAATGTGGCTACTCTTCATTAACATCATCTGAACTGTGTGCTTCTCTGAGAGTCATATGGTTACTTCAGACATCAATACAATCCCATGTTTTGAAGACAGCTTTTGTCTGGTCCCTGACAGATACATAATGAGTGAACAGAAGTGAGGTAAAGATGATGTGGTTATCACATAAAGCCAGAAGGGCACTGGAGAAGTTTTTCCAAATGGACATATCCATAAGCCATGACGAATTCCATCTCGAATATGGTGTGAGGTCCAGGAAACAAACAACATCCACGGAAGAAAGCACCACGAGTCTTTGAGCTTGAAAAGATGCACAGTAAACTTCAGGGTCAGAGCCACAATAGGTATCACAGTGGAACAGTGAAGGAAAGGTCTTCGTGGAAGAGTCAAAGCAGCCTGGGTAAGGGAGGAGGAGGTAGGAGCTAATATTATTCCTTATTGGGTAAATAATTTATAGCTGCTTCTTAATATTAATTAAAATTATACTTAATATATCCAGAGTTTATGGGAAGTGTAAGGTAAATGCACCATGTCAGAATACATACAGTACACCATGCACCAAGACTGTATAAAGCAAAGAAGATAAAGTGTAAGCAAAATATTCTTTGTATGCAAAATGAAATTAATTTTTAAGTTTCCCACAACATGATCATAATTTAAACTCTAAACATTTGGTTTATGTAATTTAAAATTTTATAATTTTAAATGTTTGTTTTTAATTATAAAAATTTACATATTCATGAGGTAAGGTGTAACATTTCAATATGTGTCTACAATATGTGAGGAACAGATGAAGGTAAATGGCACATCCATCACCTTAAATATTTATTAATTCTTTGTGCTGGAAAAAATTCAAAATCCTTAGTAGTTATTCTGAAATATGTAATTAACTGTCAAATCTCAGTTATCCTACTGTGATACAGAATATTAGAAATTACTTATTGAACTGCAACTCTGTATTCACTAGTCATCCTCTCTTCACCCTGACTACCTCCTGTAATTTGGATTTTTAAAGAATCCTTTGAAATTTTTAAGATCATTGGGGGGAAAGCTCATACCCAGTAAAATATTCTTTGATGAATTCCTTTAAGAAGTTTCATTAACTTTGTAAAAACCACTGGAGAAATACAATTACTATTTGAAGAAAAGAAAATTTTGCTTAGCCCTGAAGGATCTATGAAATTTGTCCCCACTTTAAAGGATAATCTGCAGACAGCTGGTGTGGTGGTGTACACCTCTGCAAGCCCAGTAGTCTGGGGCTGAGGCATGGGAGGTTAACTTAACCCTGTCTCAAAATAAGAAAGGGCTGGGGTGTTACATCAGTGTGGGCCCCCTGAGTTTCAACCCCAGTACTTCAGAAAAAGGAAGGAAGGAGGGAGGGAAGGAAAATCTATATAAGAGGAAAACGGAAAATAGAAAAAAAAAAAAAACCTTCAGCTCTTGAGTCCCATTCTCAAAAACAAAGGAACCCAAAAAACAAAAACTATACAACATATGAGGAAACTGTATCACACAACTCTAAACTATGCTAAATATCCTCAAACAATATGCAGGGATATTTTCAAAGTCATGAATCAGAAATTTTAAAAATGAATGAAGTTGGGTATTCTACTGGTGTTCTCCCAGCTACTTGGGAGACTGACATAGGATTTCTAAGATTGAGCCCTCTCCGGGCAACTTAGCAAAGACCTGTCTAAAAAAAAAAGGGCTGCAGATGTATCTCAAGACTCTCCTGGTTCAATTCCCAGTACTAGAACAACAAACAAAAACAAAAAGGATAGTTAAATAAATTCAGATAGAAAGGAACAAAGATAAAAATAATAGTATAAATGGCTGTGCTATGATGTGCCCAAACAACAATAGGTCAATGAAAGTAGCAAGATATATGGAAAAAACACAAAAAACCCAGTGAAAGAAGAAAAATGAAAAAAGAAGCAGGCATAATATAGCAGAAATAGAAGACAGGCAAAAAAAAAAAAATTAAAAAAAGGACGCACATATATATAATTGGAATCCATAAAGAAAAACAAAAGAATGTTACAGAGTATTAAAGCTATACTCAAAGAAAACTCTGAAAATAAAAAACGAGTCTATGTATTTAAAGAGTTCAAAATTTAAAACTGACTCAATGATAAACTTCAAGATAGCTTAGTAAAACTAGTAACATAAAGGAAAAATTAAATTAAGGTCTCCAAGCAATAAGATCAAAGAACAGGCAACTGTGTTAAAGGTAGGTCTATTAAACGAACATCAAGCCTCTCAAAAACAATAAAAAATAAGAGCAAACAAGAAAAAATAAAGTAAGATGAAAAACACACCATTTTTGGGCCGGAGGGTTAGCTCAGTGGTTCCGGCACTTGCCTCGCAAGTGCAAGGTCCTGAGTTCAATCCCCGGTAACCACATATAATGCTGGGCGTGGAGACAAGCCCACCAACAATCAACACCGAATACCACAATGCCGGACGTGGTGGCTCACGCCTGTCATCCCAGCACTCGGGAGGCAGAGACAGGAGGATTGCTGAG
>PVIC010038114.1:0-17755 GCA_004025085.1 Thryonomys swinderianus | reverse complement strand
GAGTGGAATATTTCTATAGGAAACTTGGTGTGGAAATGTGATGAGGGGAAGGAATAAATATGATACAGAAAGAAAATAAAAGAGCATGTATAAAGGGGGGAGGAGGGGGGAGTGGGTAGGGATATGGGTAAAAATGAGAATTAACTTGTGGCATATACTGGTACAAATTTCCCAATGTTATATGTGATTTTGAGATGTACATAAATTGTACCAATAAAGAATTCAATTAAAAAAAACAGTCCCCCAACTTTTTAATCTCCAAAGCCTAGAAACTGAGATACAAAAATATAAAATGAAAACATTTAGCCTTAATACATATAAGGTTTAATGTGTATCGTTAAAGGAACCTCAATCCTTCTACATGGAAAACTAGAGAAACCAAAGATATATAGATAAACCTAAGGACAGTTAATAAGTAGCTCATGAGACATGTCAGTTATACATTTTTTTAAAAACAGAGCATGCATGTACTAAAGAGAAATGAGGAAGGAAGAAAATCATGAAGCATACACCTCACATTCATGCTGGTCAATGTGACATCCACTCAGGCCCCAGGAGTCTTTGATCCAAGCCATGCATACATACAAAATCCACAGCTGATATCTCTGAAAAAGCAAGTATGTGTCGGTCATATGCACCTCAGGCCTGTGTGCTCTCTCACTATCAACTCTGGTTTCCATAAGCAGGAAAAGCCAACATTGTAGGGAGATGGACAGGACATATGATCCTCAGGTACAGCACAGAAATCAAGGATATGATCCTTCTACCACTCACACTTTAACACAGGTGTACAAACCTATCCCATATCTTTTCTTTTACATTTCTGTGGTGCTATGACTGTTGTTATGTGTTGTGGGTTCTCTGCTGTATGTTTGAAATTCATTCAAGAAACTATGTGATCTGAACATCTTAATTTGACTATGAGCCTTCATTTCCATTATGGAAGGGCTAGGGATTTATCTCAAGTGGTACCACACCTGCCTTGTAAGCACAGGGACCCGACTTTGATGCCCAGTACCAAAAAAAAAAAAAAAAAAAGGCCATCATGGTATTAAAATAATTTCCCACCACAACAAGGACAAATGCGAAGGCATAGGGAAGAGCAGCAAAGGTCAAGGAATGTAGAAATAATTAAAGTACAGAATAGTATTAAGGCCTCAAGGTCAGAACTTTTACTGAGTGGCAGGATATGAGGTCCTCTTTCTGGCTCTGCCACTAAGAGGTGGTAGACTAATAACTTGGTCTCTCAGGATTTCAGTCTTCTTATATGAAGGAATAATCCAGATAGGCTAAATTATCTCTAACATCCTTTCTGGCTCATCCTGGGTCTCCCACGTGTAGATTTAAAGTTCTCTTTCAACCAGCATGCAATGGTGAACACGCTCTCCATAGGAACTGGGGTTTGTGTAAAGCTAGTGGACCTGTGTAGAAGACAGAGATCTCCTGGGTCTTATATTAGAAATGGGGAGAGGGAGGTTGGGGAAAAAAAATCGTTTTTCCCCCAAAGTATCTGTGTGGACTAGATGATTCCTGTCTGGCTTTGCCTCACTTGCCTCCTGTTTTAAAATACCTCCACTGTGTTATTTTTCTCTCATTTCAGAGACAAAATGCCTGACACTCAAAGTTAAAACAGAAGTGGGTTATTTGGCTGACACTTCGTAGAGGTTTCAGTCCATAATCAGCTGGCTTCAGGCTGGAATACCAAACAATGTGGAGAAACAATGTGGCATACACATGGCAGCAAAGGTAACCAGAGAGGCAGTTCATGGTGCCCATACCATAGCAATGGCAACAAGGGAAAGAGTTTAACGTAATCTGGCCTGGTCCAGTTACCATGCTGTCTCCATAATCCGACAGCCTCGGGAGGGTGAGTGGTGACACGGAATTAATACAGCAACAGGGCTCCACGTGGTTAGGGACCTTCTTTATTAATTACCATATCACAGAGGTTACCGGCATTAACATAGGGCACCTTGGGATGTGACTGGATGAGAGGGCAGGCGTAGTATTCACAGCGGGATATGATTGGATGCAAGGGCAGAAGCAGCATTTAGCAATGTATGATTGGTCTGTGTCACCTACATCACCTGCATCACATACATTACCTGCGTCCCCTGCGTCTGTGTGTTGCTATGGTTTCTTAAAGGGACATGGCCTCTTTTCATCCACGGGGGGTGGGGGGAGACTAAGGGTTTGGCCACAGTTTAATAGCATCTTTCTGCCCCTTTTATCTTATTCAGACTAGGATCAGGGCAGTGTGAAATGTAGAGGTTTAGTAATCACATGCCCTCAACCCCAATATCACACATTCCAGATTCAACTACCTCTGAAAAAGTCCTAACTTATCTGCATGAGCTTTGTGGGGACATCTAAACACAAACTATAACATCCACCCTTTCTCAACATGCCCTTTGTTAGGAGGCCACCCTGTAGGGACCAAGGATCCCTTTCCCTCTGATACCTTTCTGGATTTAGCCTGTAAAAAGCCTTGGGAAGGTATTAGAGAAAGGAAAGGGTAAAGACTGGATATGCCCTCCAACCATAGCTTCCCTATAGGGCCTAATGGCCTAACTGTGTTCCTCAACCCAAAATCACCGCTCCTTTTGAGTAGCTGTCCCACAAGGACTCTGCCTCCATGTTCTGGGAATATTCCTTTTAAGACTAGGGAAATGGACTCCCCCTATTGCTAATTTCTGCCCACAGCTTGGTAAGAGTCCCTTCATTAACCTTTCCTGGGTTACTCAACATGGCAAGGTCATCTGTTTCCTGTATGGACACTGCCTGGTACATTTAATGAGCCCATTTTCCCCCTACTCCCATCAATGAATCCTGAAAAATCTTTATACTGTGCAACTCCAAACTCTCAGAACTTTCTCTAAAGCAGAAGAATTTCCAGACACAAGCTGAGTTATCTCATTGTAGCATCCTCCATGCCTATGTACAAAATGCTTTGTTCAGAATACATTGCCATGTCTTTATACCCTAGTTCTGTAATCGATGAATAACACAACACCCGTGTCATTATTTAATACATTTCACCACCTAAACTGGCGATTCAGCATCTGTTTTTGGATATGAGGATCCTCTCTGACAACACCCAGGCCATCCTCCCAAGGATGAGGTGTTGTCAGAAATATGGGCTCCCATGACAGCTGGTTCCACGACTATTCCCCTGAACTCTCCATAAATTAGATTGTAAGCCAAGTTGGGTGCCTCTGTCTGGCTTCTCAAGAAGTAACATTCTCTCTCAGCCCCAGTCCAAGCTTGACAGCCTAACTTCTTAACATGGTTGCTTTTTGTTAACTATGGTAATAACAGTAAAACAGTCACCAGTGTAAGCACACTGTATATTATAAATTCAATCTTTACAACCCTATGCAGTAAAAACCTTTATCTTACTATCCCATTTTAAAAAGGAGAAAAAGAAACACAGAGGTTGAGATCACATGCCAAGATCTGGACATACACAGTGTGCCTCGAGAGCCAGAACTCTTTTTTGTTTTTTTTTTTTTTGTTTTTTTTTTGTTTTTTGAGACAGGGTCTTGCTTTGTAGTTCAGGCTGGCTCTGAGCTCACTATGTAGCCCAGGCAAGCCTCGAACTCAGCAATCCTCCTGCCTCTGCCTCCCGAGTGCTGGGATTACAGGCATGAGCCACCATGCCCGGCCTCTTTTTTGTTTTTGATCTTTTAATTTACAATGAAATGCTTTAATCATGCAGAAAAGTAGAATTTTTACCATAACTAGTCTAGACAGATGCATAATCCATTAGATTGACCTCACATTTGCTTCATTATTTTTTGCTGAAATATTTTGAAATGAATTACAGATATCGTGACATTTCACCTACTACTATTACAGTGTGCATATCTTATGTATGAAGGCATTCTTTGGTTGTACTAACACCATCACAACTAACAAAGTAAGTCCTTAACATCATCATCTAGCCAGGCTATCTTCAAGTTTCCCTAAATTGAATAGAGTCCTCTATAAATTTGCATGTCTTCTTTGCACAAGTCTAAGATGATCTTCTTCACATTGTTCCTGGTTTTGTTCATAAACTGTTGCCAGTACCCACACTTGTCATCACTATGTTATATATTCCTTCCTGTGTTTTTTCTTCTTGAAAAAAATGTCTGCAAAAATGTGGAGCCTTCTCCCTTACTCCAGTTCTGCATCCCTCAGCTCCTGTACAAACCTAGTACAAACCAGGTTTTCCTGAAAAAAATCCATCTTTCCAACTTGACTACTGCCCCTCTGCAGCCATGAACATGAGAGAAGCACAATAAACAGCATACACAAGACACAGCACTCTTTATGTCCACTGTGAGGAACTTAAGGAGTGGGGCAGGGGAGCTCCCATCCAGAGAGATGGAGCCAATACTGGCATGAGTAGTTTCACCAAGAGGGGAAGAGATGGTCAAAGTTTGCTTTTTTCTTGGACATTCTTGTTCTGGAAACAATGTGTGTAGAGCTCAAATATTTTTGAAAGAAGAAAGAATAATAAAGAAAAGGGAGGCTAGGCCAATCCCCAATACAGAGAACCAAGTATTCTCATAGACTCCAAACCAAAAGGCAATCCCTATGTGTATACATCTTGTTTTTCCTCAGAACCCAACCAATTAGCTCCTCCACCAGCCAGATATCATCATGGGGCAACCTCTCAAAAACCTTTACAACTTCTACCCACCCAGTATGTTCAGAGAGGAATTAGCAAGGGAATAGAGTCATCATAACTACTGTTTTCCTTCCTGCTTCTGACCTCTTTGATGGAGGACATCAATGAAAAGTAGAGGAAAAAAATCGCAGAGGAGAAGGCATTACTGTCTGCCCTGCCTACTATTCAGGAGCTAACAGTCCCTAACATACCCCTCCCACCAAAACCACATGTCCTCCCTCCAAAGGCTGTCAGAGAGGAATCGTATCATCCTACCCACTGATTAAAAAGAAAGTACAGTCTCTCAGCAGTTTAAACTCCTACTTGTTCTTTAAGGCTTAATCAAAATCACCTCCTGAGTTTGTCCCCCCTTCTATGCTTCTTTAGCATCCAGTGATGGCCCAATTGCAGGATGTGCCAGGATGAGCTGTAATTATCTTTTTCCGTGGTTGTCTCCCCCACTAGTCTCTGAGCTCCTTGCAGCTAAAACAATGTCTTGTTTGTCTCTGTACCCACCATCTTTAACTCGAGGCCTATCAAACATCATTTAACAAATGTTGGTCCAAATAAACTGAATTCTAGTATTTCTTCCAAAATGACCTTCTATATTTTAGTAATGGCACTAGAATAAATGTATATTTTTGCTTTCTGTTTTAAAAAATATGTCCTCCTGGGTATAGTGGCACATGCCTGTAATCCCAGCACTCAGGAAGCTGAGGCAGGAGGATCACAAGGTAGTGGCCAGCCTGAATGATGTGGCGAGACCCTGTCTCCAGAAAATAAAAAAATAAACCGGGCATGGTGTCTCTCACCTGTAATCCCAGCACTAAGGAGGCAGAGACAGGAGGATTGCTGAGTTCAAGGATTGCCTGGGCTACATAGTGAGCTCAGGGCCAGCCTGAACTACAAAGCAAGACCCTGTCTCAAAAATAAATAAATAAATAAATCTCCCAATTGCTTCTCAATAGTTCCCTTGAAAACTAAATTAACTGGAAAATAACACACAACCAGAAAACTTATCCCTATGCATACAGAGGACATAAGTGTGCCTCTTACTAGAGATTTGTGCGTCAGTACCTTCATACCATGCCTCCTAAAGAGACAGCCCACCCCTTTTCAATACCCACTAACCAAAGACAGGGCACACATATGGTGCACCCTGGAGAAATGTTGAATTGGCCTGATGGTGTCCATGGTCCAAGCTCCCTGGAGAAGTTGACCATCTGCCAAGTATAGCTACAATGTGTTTGAATTATGTTAAGTAGCTGACAGAGTTCAAATGAGGAAGAAATTTACCAACCCCTCCTGGAAGTGGGCTGAGAGAAGGGCTTTCTTGCTTCCAAAAAGTCCTAACATCTTGTTAAATACTGACATCTGTTTGCCTCCAGCTTGCTGCTCCCAATGTTTGCCAACTGGCCAAGAATGTTTGTGTTTTTATCAACCATTTTCCCCCATTGCACCCACATCACTTCCTCTGGAGCTGGCAACTTCACAGGCACTACCGTGTACATACTGTGCAGGCATGGAGGGCAAATTCCCATGCCCATTGAGGAAGCCAGGCCCTTAAAGCAACCCGGGAGTTGCCCTACCCTGCGAAAGTGCCAGGAGGGTGGGGGGCACCTTTAATCACAGGTGCAGCTCTTTCCTCCCTCAGCTTCACTGCCCACTGGCTGCGTGGCCCACAGAAGACACTGAGCCCTCATTCCCAATGTCCAAATCCTTCAGGAGATAACAGACTGCTCCAACTGTGTCTGTCTACTGGCCACATCCATGCCCTTTTCTTCCCAGAAAAGCCATCCTAATATGTCTCACTGACTGCCCTCCTCCTCCTCCCCTCTAACTCAGAATGGTCCTTAAACTTGAACCCTTCTGTCCTCGCAGCTCTTGCCACATTCCTCACACACTCCCACTCCCAAAATACATCTTGTTACACTTAAATGTCACTTATTCTTTTCCTTTACAACCTTCCATGCCTGAGGAGGCTAGGTTCCCAAGCCTGTCACTCACCCCCAAATCTGTACTTCATCTTTATTCTCTGTTATATTCTTCTCTTCCAGACTCAAGTGTTTTCTAGAGGCCAGCATTTGATTTACATGCTGTTACCACAAAGTCAGTGTTTTCTCTCTCCAAACCAGCTCCCTTTCTCAGATGTCATTGTAAGGTACCCTTTTGTGGGGTGCTCCTTCCTTCCATTGTGCCTCCATTTTGAGAAGGCAGCAAGGAGGTTTGTGGTATTATAAAACAAAAGACCAGGGAAAAGAATCAAGAGACCTTCATATTTGGAAAACAGCATTAAAGTGTTAATACCTGCCCTCCAACAGGGGTTTGAGACATCGATTTCTAGGACCTGGCCCAGAGACTCTGATTCAGAAAGATGGGGCTGGGACCTGGAAATATGCATTGTAGTAAATGCCCACAAATGATTTTCATGCAAGTAGTCATAAGTCACATTCTGGGAAAGAGTGAGTGTAAGTAGCTGGTTGTAAGATAAAGTAGAGCTAAAAATGTGTGAATACCCAAAGGTGGCTTTAAATAGAAGCAATAAACTGTTACAAAGCTCTGTTGCTTAGGGATTTTTACTAAAACCATAGAACTGGGAAAGACCACAAAAATGATCTGATTTAACTTCTTCATTTGACAGAGGAAAATCTGAAACCCAAAGGAGTTCTTAGATGTCTTCTAAAGATCAGACAAGTCCAAGGCAGAATATTTAGACTAAGTAGCCAAGGATGATGCCCTTTGTCTATCAAAGTAAATTTATAAGCAGGCACAGGCACACTTAGAGGTTTAAAACAGTTTTTTAATGTACAAATCAATTGCCAGAGGTTCTTTTTAATATGCAGAATCTGATTCAGCATGAGGGGAGGAGCTGCGATTCTGTATAGCTAACAGGCTCCCAGGTGAGGCCAATAGGTCTATCTCCCACTCTGGCTTTGAGCAGCCAGTTTAAGAAACAAAAACAACTGCTCTTCTATTGTCCTAACAAATGGCATGTTTCTTTAAAATGAGCAGTTTCTGTATAGAAGAACAGTTCCCTCTGGTGTCTTCAGCCATGAGGTATGAAGTGTGTGGACTAGTAAGGAGTCTTCAAGTTCACCCACAATTCGCCAATCCCCAGCCAGCAAGAGTGGAGCATGGAACAAGGAGGGCACTAACATACCTCAGACCCCAGCCCAGTTCCTGAAATGTCTATGCCACAGTATGTTGAAAAAGATATAACCAGAGGCCAGGGATTTAGCTCAGTGGCTCCAGCGTCTGCCTTGCAACTGCAAGGCCTTGAGTTCAATTCCTGGTACCTCTCACCACATTGCAGGGCATGGTGACTCATGCCTGTAATCCCAGCACTTGGGAGGCAGAGGCAGGAGGACTGCTGTGAGTTCAAGGCTAGCCTGGGCAACATAATGAGCTCAGGGCCAGCCTGAACTACCAAACAAGACCTTGTCTCAAAAAATAATAATAAAAAAAAAAGATAAAAGCACATACTGTCTTGAAAATATATTTAGAAAATTAGATTAATTCATTTTGAAGGAAATTTTCAAATTAAAAAGAAATATCCTTGTCTGGAAATACTTGTAGAATGAAAAAAAAAAAACCTTTTTACTTGGAATTAGTAAGTAAAGATAAGATACACTTAGTGCCATTACTATGAATAAAAGCAGGATGGCATCTGAAGAAGCCTGGCATCCTGGCTTAGAGGGGGACTCTGGCACCACATTACCAGAGTGTCAAAATGTGGCTCTGTCACTTACATGTTGTGGGATTTGAAGAAATCCATTTAACCTCAGCTTTCTTATCAGTAAAATGGGTTAGGGCCAGGATGAAATGATTTACTACATATAAAGCACTATGCATGATGCCTGATATATAGTGGGCATTCTACACAAGTTGGCTACAAATATAAACTATAAAATGTGAGTACAGCCAGTGAACCGCAGTTTAGTGGCTTCCTCGACCACAAGGAGCTTAGCTTGATCAGTTACAGTGTATGTTTGAATTTTTGAGGGAAAAGGATCAGTACTTGGCTTGTCAGACATCCCAGGAGCTAGTAGCACAATATAGTTCTGTTTCTACATTAAATTGTACTTCATTCCTTTCAATGACATCATATCTTTGCAAAACTAGATTTGGGGCAGTTGCTATAATAAAAAGCAAGCATAGCACAAAATCACTGTGGAACAGGAAATAAGGGAAGAAATAACCAATCTAATTTCAACATGTGAAAAGTTGTGTAGAGTCCAACAGGCACATATATCTCATAAATAAGTCACTGTAGCTAGTAAAGAATAAAATAAAAATACTTTTCACATGGGTATTGGGGAGCTCTTAGTTAAAGCATACAAGATTTTAGTTAGCCAGTAGGATAAATTTTAAATATTCCTTGTATCATATGATGGTTATAGTTAAGACCAAAGTATTGTATGCTTGAAAATTACAAAGAGAACAGATTAAATATTTTCACAAAAGTTAGCAATAAGTATGTGAGGTTAAGCATGTGGGTTAATTAGCTTGACTTACCCATTCCTCAATATATTTCAATGTATGTTATGCATCATAAATAGTACAACCTGTTTATCAGTAATAAGTAAGAAGAGCTGAGGATTTAGATCAAGTGGTACCGCGCCAACCTTGGATGCACAAGGGCCTGAGTTCGACCCCTGGCATTGAAAAAAAAAACTTTCAAATAATAAATAAGAAAAGCACTTTTCTTCTATTTTTACATGTATTTTTTTTCAAGTGGGATTACATTACGAAGACATAAATACTTATTAAGTTGTTGGGACTTAACAACTTAATCAACAGTAATATTTTGCTTTGCCTAAGTGTACCTCGAAAAACTAACTAAAATGTTAAGATAAAGTGAATAGAGAACTTGAGGACATCTTCACAACACTATCTCTTTTATATGATGAAATTTTCTGGAAATAGAAGACAAGGAAGACGATTACAAGGAGTATGACAGTGGAAGCAAAGTTGGATTCAACCAAAAACAATACAACAATCACTCAAGAGTAACACTTTTCACATTACACTTAAAGAAACCACTTAGAAAATGCAAACTTTAACTGGATGTTTTAGAAAATGCATAAGTCTAGATGCTTTCATCTTCAGCCTGCAAGCAACTGAAGGAGATGTTACATCCATGAGTGAAGAGAAGAGGGATGGATTACTAGAAACAAGCTTGATTTAATTAGGCTACATCAATACTTGTAAGAAATTCTCAGAAAAATCCAATTGCAGGTCAAGGTTACAAAGCCCACAGTGCTGAGCCAAGCCACATATAAGTATGATGCTGTGAGGCACCATAGGGAGATCATGGTTTCAAACCTTTCATGCTTGAGAAGTAAGAAAAGGTAACTGGCAGAAAGTTTGGGTCAGAAAACAGTAAGGGCCTCCCTTGGTTACAGGATAAAAGTGCAAAGATAAATAGCTTTCTTCCATTTACGGTCTATTTTATTTGTAGCCAAAAAGATCCTCTGGTCCATCCATTGAAATGAGTTTAACCCAGCCCAAGGACTCAGAAACACATAGATGTGGCATCAGGCAAGAAACAGAGAAAGATACATACACAGACAGCTTAATTATGAACTAAATGGGGGGAAATTACATATATAAAGACCCTCAGGTCACCAGGTAATGGGGAATTTGAATGAATGGTGCCTTACTTTCTTGGTGTACTCTGATATTTTGAACCTTCAAAGTGAAACTTCGGCTTCAAAATAGGCCTCTGTGTAGAGAAGTACAAGGATAGTAGCTGATGACATCAAGACTCTCTCAACCAGATGTTCTCACTGGGCTCCACTGATTAGTCCCAGGTTCCTCCTGCCTGGGAGTTGTCACCAGCACATGCAGGAGACAGGGCTAATGCAAGGTAATCTCTCAATCACTAACTGCTGCTGTAGCTGGAGTTCATATGTCTTCCCTCTCTGCCTGCTCTTTCAGCTTTTGCAAATGCTCAAAATGCTGAGTGAACCATTTACTGCCTTTCTTGACTGACCTTTCAGTATTTCATCTTGTCTACCTTCCTAATCCCTAGCCCCTGCTGTCTGAATCTGATTTTGGGGTATACACTGGCCTGGTTTCTTCTTTGGTTTCAACTCTTGGTCACTCTAAAAACTGAGAACTTCTTTACCTTTTAAATCTTGCTTTTGTTTCCTCACTCCCCCATTCCTCACTCTCTGCACAGCTTCCACAATAACGCACTTATACCTGAAGACCAAGTGGCAGAGATGGAAGAGTGGGGATGGGCTCTTAGAAAATGTACAGGACATGTCTTAGAGACAATCTCCAGAGGAAGTGGCAGTCTAAGGATAGTGTCACTCTCCCTTCAGCCTTTCACCAAGCCAAATGTGTAAGGAATAAATCAATGGACATTCAAATTCTCTCCAAGAGAGAGGGAAAAAATCTGGCCAGGCCAGCCAATACAGATAACTCTAGGGAAAGAGATTTGCCAAACATCCAATTTAAAGAACTTGGTGGTTCTGAGAAAATTCAAACAAAACTTTTCTCCTTTCAAAAAAATCCTCTTTACAAAATAGGAGAGGAAACAAACCACGTTTAAGAGCCATTGTTTTATATATATAGAATAGCCATCCCAAAATTGTTTACTGCACTTACTCAGGAAGACTATAAATATTTGGCGGGTCTTATAAAAGTAAAAACCAAGGATAGCATGGCTGGCTCAGAACTTACTCTGTACAGCTCATCCAGAGTTTGGCAAGACTCAGAGACTGTCATCCCTAGATTTCTAATGACTAGGAAAGATATAACTGGTGGCAGTTTATTTTGAATTTTGTGTGTCATGTCTGAAAACAGGGACTCTGAAGCATAAGACATCTTTATAAGATTGGCGTTTTTCTGAGCCAAGGTAAGGAGAGGAGGACTTTTCCTAAGTATATTCTCAAGGACACTCCACAGACTTTCAAAATGACCTACAGATTGAAGGAACCTCAGCAATCATCCATTTCACCACCTGCACCTTGTCCTAAAGAAGCGGTGCAGCAGCCTGCTCATGATTACAGAGTCGGCCCAGCTGAGAACAGAGTCTAGGCCTCCCCACTCCAGAGGCACACGTCCCTCCGTACCACAGTGAAGCCACAGACTGTGCGGATGGAAGACTTAAGAAGGTCCCTCTGAACATCCAAAAAGGACAGACTTCCCACTGATCACATTTTTTAGGGTTCCCCTCAAGGTTCCCCTCGAGGTTTCCCTTGAGGAAACCCCTTCTAGGTTTCCCCTAGATAAAACAATAAAAAATTTACTTTTAAGAGCTGAACAGTACCTATAAAGCGCATCCAATTACAGCACACAGGTGACCTGTAAGACAAGGGACAGGCAAAAAGTCAAACCACCCTGAAAGGAATTTTTTAAAAAAACAGTTAAAAGTCCTGACACTTGAAGAGAAAAATTGCCTTCTTTGCTCTTAACCTGCACAAAGGCTCTCCAATGATTTACATGGCCTCACCATTCAAGCTGATATATGGGAATATCAAATTCAATCCAACACCCAGAAATAGAATTGTCCTAGAGAACAAAACCTCAGTACTGAAGATACTAGAAGGAATGAACAAGGTGTGATCCTGGGGGCAAAACTGAAGGCCTAAGAATGGAAAAGTCCTGTCATGGAAAACCTGGGACCTATCAGAGGCTTTAGAGCACCTTAAAGAGACAACTCTTCTGGCTTACCTAAAGAGTTTAGAATTGATTTGAGTGTGCCACCTCCACAGTCAGGTTTGCCAAAGCTAGAGTTCTCTGGCTCTGAGGTCAAGGGAAACTTATGGCAGCCCATGATCATATCTTCATCCCATGGCTGGGGACATCATCTGGGGAGTTACATTGGTCTTTCTCACAGATAAATCAAAACCCATGAGGAAAATCACAAACATGCTTTTTCAAAACCTGCAAAGATGCTAGGTGGCATAATAAGATGATCTGAAAATATGTCTTAGTCAGAAAAACACCTGTATATATAATAATAAAATAAATACCTCAAAAAAAAACTAGATAGAACTAGATGGCTAGAAGAGCTTAGAAACTAGGCCATGGTAGAGAAGAAATTAGATGACCTCCTTTTGGATTCAAGAGATGTGTTTGGTAGCATCAGGAGCTGGGAAGAACTATTCTGGCTAACAGTTAGCAAACCTCTGTGAACCCTGCACCCATCTGGCACCCCAGATAACCTGGCTCAAAAACCAAACTTTGCAATCAGATTTCATGGGAATTACAGATAATTAAAATACATAACCAAGTCTGATGCTTGAAGGTATACAATAGGGAATCTGTGAAGAAACGCTAAGAATAATTTCTGTTATCAGTTTATATAAACTTTGTTGACAAATCAAACCCAAGCTTCCCTCCCCCAAAAAAGTAATGATTATATTAGACATTATGAAAGTTTAGCATTTTATTATTTGAGATGAAAAATTCACCAGCTTTCTTCTTAAAGTTTCAAGTCTCCTGAAGTTCTATGGTTAACTGAACAAGCCATTTGCCATAATCTCCAATAATTAAAGAGATATATTCAGGTAGATCATACATAACACTTTCCTTTAAAAACTGTAGTTAGAACCACTGATAATTGCAACCCTAAAAGTTAGGTTTAAAGTTAAGAGAAGCCAATCAGGACTCTAGTCAGACTACAGGAAAAAGAATACATAACCATTTTCAAGGAGATGCTATCACAAATCTTTCAAAGCTCCTACTGACAAGGTAAAATTTAGCTTAGCAGTGGACAGTGCATCCTGGACCACAGGACTGCTCTAGACTATCAGTCAGCCACCAATCAGTTTACCAAAGGGTTCAGTTGTGGGAAATACAGTCTGAAGGTCCTGAGATGTTGGGCAAATGCTGTAAGGTTGGCCACCTATGTACTACAAAGCTAGAGGATACTGGCTCAGGAAAGGTTAAGTGGTATCTTTTAAAGATCCACTAAAGCAAATAAAGGAAGTATCAAAACTAAGTTTTAGGGCTAAAACTATTCCTAAACTTTTCACAGTAGTTAGGTTGGGAAGGCAGCCATTCAACATATTTTCTCTATTTACTTCCACAGACCTTTCCAACCCATTAAATAAAGCAGGAACAGGAAGATGGACACAGTGGAGCAAACAGTACTGTAGCTGATGTTGAAACGACCCTTCCCTCTCATATGCAGCTAATTCTCCCTAGCCTCAAGTTTTCCTATTGCTTAGGAAAATCACAAAGCAGGCTGAGAATATTATGAGAATATTAGTTCATGTATCCAGGTATAGGCCCTATGGGTTGTTAGGGTTTTCTAGAGGAATAAACAAATATTATACAATATCATATACATATATATATGAAATTGTTCAAGGTGTTTATTAGATAGGCTTACAGTATCAGAGGCAGGATACTCCTTTTATTCCACAGGTTTCCTGACACAATATCACAAGAGTGTGAGCAGTATCACATATATGCACAGAGAACATATATACATACAGCATATATACATGGGCATGCAGACTTTCCACTTTCATAGAAAAGTCATCTAAGTACATAACTATCAACCACCAGTCACTCTGGGGTTTTGTTAGTATTTCATATTCAAAATGTTTGAAGAGTTTACAGAGTGATGTCAAATCCCTTTCAGTAGAAAGCTAAAGTGGCTTGAAAAATATTTCTACATTCTATATGATTCTTGTGCCAGTCCCAGTGAAAGCACCATCATCCTTTCCATTACATAAGCCAAACTCTGATATTATCTGAGATTTCACTCTTCCCTTCAACTCCTACATCTACTAGACATTTAATCTAATGAACAGCTCTGTTATTCAATTTCCCCAATCAATTGTATTTTAGTAGTTTCTTAACTTGAATTCCTGTTTCCAACTTTACCCCTTTTAACATAACACATTTCACAAAACTCCTAAATTGACCTAAATTATAGTTTTTATTCTACCACTTCAATACCTAAAATACTTTATAATCCCAACTCCTCACTGCTTACAAGACAAAATCCAAACCCTGGAATAGGAAAATCCAAGATCTCACATGTATCTCCAGTCCTACTCACCCTACAATCCTCTAAATCTCCATAATCTTTGCACAACTCTTTGCATTCATCCATTATTCTTATTTTATTAGGAATGTTCCTCTCAACCCAGTCATTCTGCATAGGGTAGTCATCTTCCAAATGCCATGCAGTGTCTCCTGCTTTATTACCACCATTACAACTGCCAAAGCAGGATTCACTACTCTCCTGTTATGTCCCTCCTACCCATTAGTGTGGTCCTATCATATACATGGAATAATTCAATATACTTTTTAAGAAATCTAATATATTTCTCTTTACTAAAACATGAGCTTTCTGACGGTCCAAAAATTGTAAGGGAAAGACCATGGAGTTCTGAGTGGAATGCCAGAAGAAAACTAAGATGGTAGTTTGATTCTCTGTTTCTCCTTTTGATATAACAGAGTTGGCTGGGTTTGCACATGCCCTTAAAAAATGAAGATTTTTTTAGAATGCTTTTCACTCTCTTCTCTGACTCAATAGAAAAAAAGTTCAAGGACATATGCTGATGGGAAGATCAATAAATTAGCCCCTTCCCAAAAAAAATTAGTCTTCCCCATATTTTTTTTTTTTTTGAGACAGGGTCTCACTGTAGTTCAGGATGGCCCTGAGCTCACTATGTAGCCCAGGCAAGCCTGCAACTCAGCAATCCTCCTGCCTCTGCCTCACGAGTGCTGGGATTACAGGCATGAGCCACCATGCCCGGCATTGTGGTATGTGGTATTGATAGCTGGTGGGTGTGAGTCACCACACCTAGCATTGTAATGTGGTTACTGGGATCGAACTCAGGACCTTGCGCTTGCAAGGCAGGTGCTGGAACCACTGAGCTAAATCTCCAGACCTCTTCCCCATATATTAAGAGATTTGGCAGAGCGGTGGTCCTTGGTGAAGGTATTATCTAGGATGTCTGACACATACCTGACTACAGATTTGGGATCCAAAGGAACAGCTTGAAGGACTAAAATTTTTCAACACAGACCCTGAAATGTCAGACAAGTGGCCCTTCTTTCAAAAGATTCTAGCATCAAAAATGGTTTGAGACCACTTGCTGATCATTAGAATGATTCTTCCCAAGGGGTTAGTGACCCCTCTTCACCAAACAAGATGCTGGATTACCTAATGAGCACTGGCTTCAGGGGACTAACAAGCAGTTTTGAGGTGCACAAACTCAAAAGGCCACCAATATGTGAAAAGTCTACACATTACTAGAGCAGAAAAGTTCTCAGCCATTTGCTCCCTAATTCCTTTCCCCTTGGCTCCCTGTTCCCCATTTGCCATCCATTTAGCTCTGACTGTTGTGGACAGAATGTGCATCCAAGTCCATTCTAAATTATTTTTTACCTTGGTCTCAGAAAGGAAAGGAACATGTCCAAGCTAAGCAATAGCAGCACAGTTCTGACACCCCACTTACCACTCTTCCATTTAAACCAATTATCTGACATCATCATTTACCACTGCTTTTATTTTTGTTTTGGACTTGCCAAGTTTGGCCTAGTTTGCCAATCTTCCAGTCTCTGCCACCATCCCAGGGGACAGAGTTCCCATTTTCTCCAAACTAGAAATACCATTCGCAGCTCCAAATGCAGTTTGAACTTCAGAATCCTGGAATAAAAAACAGTAAGTAGAACACTAAGGTTTTTCTGTGTTAAACAAGGTGGAAAATATTTGGTTAAGAACAATAGTGAACAAACATCACCAACAGAGAGGCAGCAGGGTAATGGTCCTAAGTTGGAATTCACTTATCTATATATTTACTTTTGCTTAAAATTAATTGTGAATACTGCAACCTGTGTTAAGGAGTGAACTGTATTTGGAAAAAAAACATAACTGACTGCAACTGGTCGTTGTAGAAGACTAAAATGAGTTAGAAAGCAGATTCTTGCCAGTTAAAGAGAAACCAGACCCAGTAAAGGCTCCTACCTCAAACATTGGTCATATTTACCAGACCAAAACACCAGCCAATAGAGAACAGGGTTCTACAACACAACTCCATATGTAATTCATCTCCACTCCATCCTTGCTAAAACCAAGAACTCCTTGAACACAAGAGATGATGCCATCCACTTTTCTGCACCACAGTGTATGAGTGTATACCAAGTGTTCATTAAATGCTTGCCATAGAAATCAGCAATACCGCACCTTTAATGCTTGCCATAGAAATCAGCAATCCACACCTTTAATGCTTGCCATAGAAATCAGCAATACCACACCTTTGCATGTTTGCATGCACATAAACACATACATGTTGTCTTGGTCACTTTTGCACTGCTGAAACAAAATATCTGATATACACAACATAAAGGAGAGGTTTATTTTAGCTCAGGGTTTCACTCTGAGCTCAACTGGCTCCAAGGCAGAAATTCCACAGTGGAAGGTTGGGACAAAGGACAGCTGCTCGTCCCATGGCAGCCAGGAAGTAGAGGAAAAAGGTGAGGAATACACCCTTCTAGGTCACCCCCTCAGGAGATGACCTCCAACCAGACCCCACCTCCTAACAACACATTCATTCCTCTGCTAAACTCATCAATGGCTAAATCTTCAGATGAGTGTAGCACCCATAATTCAATCTCCCTCCAAACACATGCAATTTGAAGGAAGGATATTTTAGACCTAAACCATAACATTATTCCTTTGGTCCCAAACTATAAATCTTATAGGTGCATGTTCAACCGCTGGGGCAGACTGAGGTGAGATGTAAACTCTAGGGCCAGGGACTTAGCTCAAGTGTTACTGTAGCTACCTTGCAAGCACAAAGGCCTGAGTTTGAACCCTGGTACCAAAAAAAAAGAAAAGAAAGACAGAGACACTGGTAAGATGAGAGCTCTAAAGGGCTGGGAAGGCCCTGCCCCTACAGCATTGCCACTTGCAGCCCTAATGGCCTCTCCCTTGGAATGGCTCTACTCACTACTTGTGGCTTCATCAGCTGACATTCTACATTCCTAGCATCTCCTAGTTTCTGGGATCTCCACTGCACTTTCAGCTTCACTCTTACAGCTTCATGCACTGCCCACTAAAGGACACACTGCCTGGCCTCCTAGACCTTCTTCTGAAATGTGGGCAAATAACTCTTGCACTCT